>JBBPUG010000466.1:0-22136 GCA_038094535.1 Tubosaeta aff. alveolata
AGGTTAAGGCATAGCAACCATCAACAGCTATTAAATTCTTATGTTATGTACTAAATAATGAATGACAGCTTGATGCTCAAATAAGTGTCCCAATGCCATGCCATTTTAAAATGGCTGTATCTCAGTGCTATGACAACCGAATCACATGATCTAAGCGTCATAATGATGCCAAGAGCAAGTACTATCTTCCATCCTGCAAGTGTTTGCCCTTGTTTGTACAATATCCCTGGCAATTAACTAGTTTGTCCAAAATGGCCCAATATTGGGACACTTTTTTGAGCCACTGTACATACTAAGTATTAAAATCTGACTAACATAGCCACACAGCCACTGGTCCTGTAGACTCCCACAGAGTGGCCTATGTCTGTAGAGGATATACAGGGCTGTGGGGAGTGTGGGATTGTGACCTCTATGGCCCCAAAAGGTTGGTTTGCTGATGTGTGGGTGGTGAGTGCACTGTGTGTGGTTGCACCCCTGCATGTAACCTAGTGGGTGGAGGGGGTGCCATCATTATGCCCCCCCACATGTTGTCCTGGTGGGGGCTGCACCCTCCACAACATCATGGTGGTGATGCCATGTGTGGACCTCCTCCATATGCCATCTGGTTGGTAGAGGGCATGCCATTGTGCTGCTCCCACCTTTCTCATCATCTGGCAGGTGGTGTGCATGGTTCACATGGCATTGGCCCCCTGCATGTCATCCTGGTGGGTGGTGGGTGCACTGTTGTGCTCCCTCACCCTCCTTGTCATCCCATGGATGGTGAGTATGCCATGCATGGACCACAGTTGCAGCTCTCCCTGCCATTGTAGTGGTGGTGGTAGTGCCATGTGCAGTCACACCTCCTGCATGTTGTTCTGGTGGGTGGCAGATGTACTGTTACACTACCCTGCCATCCTCATCCTGTGGGTGTAAAGGGATTAGGGCTTACTGTAGTTAACTGCCCAGACCTTGGTGTAACACTGTCACACCTGTGACGACCTGTATAGCACTGTACAGGTACTTCATGATTTGCTGATAGATTAGTGGGTAGCCTACAATGGTGAAACCACTGAGCATGTATGCAGGGTTCCACCAGAAATGCCTTTGAGGCCAAAACAGGTGGAATGATGGCACATGACATAAGAGTGTTGATCTGCATGAACAAACCAATTGCCAATTTCTTCAAGCATATGTTGCTGGAGTTCATCTAGTATAATGTCAAGCACCAAATTAGGTCACAGATTCCTAAGCTTACTAAGATGCAAAGCAAATGGGCATGAATTGGATTTTGAAATGGAAATCAAAAAGGGTAACATCACAGATTGGCAGGGACCTTGTTTACATGTGTTGATTGGCTAGAGTTCTGATTACATAAAAAGTTGATTACATCATTAAAGATGTGATTTTACCCCTATTTGTTTGACCTATCCTCCTCTCCTCAATCAACAAATTGGATTAGAGATGTCTTATTCACCAACCCACAAATTTCTGAAATATTTCTGCCCAGGATACACCAAAGTCCCAGTACAACTTGCAGTCAGCTCCCAGAACACTGTACAAGACATTCTCTCAAGTTTCCAACAACTAACTCAGAGCTCTATTGGTATTAACTTTAAAGTTGCTTATCTTCCAAAGGTGACCATGTTTCACAAAATGCACTCTTTGAGACTGATCATTTGATTTAGAGCTTTGCTTTGATTCCTAGTCCAAGCTTTGGCCTTTCTGAACAATTGAATGCTTCTACATCACATCTCAGGTATCCAACAGGAGAACAACCAATTTTTTCTTTTGAGCTCTGTGAGGAATATGCAGTCCAATGGTTTATTCTGCTACAAGAAGGTTTATCAATTCCTTTGATTCTGGTGCAATGTAATTGACTATTTTTTTCAGACCAAGAAGAGTCTCTAAGAGATGAGGCTGAGCATAGTCAGTATTGAACATAAAATTACAAGGACTCACTGACACTCTTTTTAAGACTACCAGATGGCAATCCAACATACCTTAGAACACTGTATGCCTTCATCAATTGGTAGCTTTCCTTCAAAGCATGAAAATGAAAAACAGTATCCCCACTGTATGGAGTCAAAAGCAATTGTATGCATGTTTTTATTAGCTCAGCATTATTTACAATGGGTGTTCCTAGCACTACATGAGCCCTCCAATCACAATCTATGAAGAAGTTTTTGCAGAGATCATGGATAATCTTTCCCATCTCTCAGACTACCCTGATAATATGACCATTCTGAGTCGAATTGGTGAATTTATCACCTGTTCACTTGCAACATATTCATCAGAGGCTCAACACAAAAGTGCTTTATATCCTATTATTGAGATGCTACTTGGTACATCTCTATTAATAGAAAATGTCTATGGATCCATTCAAAGACATGATATGGCAGTTCAAACTGGTGCAATTCTTTTGCATCTTGAATGCAAGAATGGATTGGATGACTTGGAGAGTAATACCACAAAGTTTCCAAAAGGGGCACTTACTTTGCTCAAGCATATTACACATCCCAAGGTAAATTATCTTAGACGGTTTATAAGGCATGCTACTTACATATATGCATTTTATATGACTAGTACAATGCAATCCGTAACAGGACATGTTGTCCATGCATTCATATCTCTCTTGCTGGGCCTTACATATCATTTGGGGGCTCAATCCTGGCTGACACATATTTATTTGAACCATTCACCAACTACATTTACCTTGGTGGTGACCCTTCCAATGTGATCAACAGTGCCCATCAAATTGCAAAAATATTCAATGTCTTTCGAAATGCACTTTGCAAGCTGCAACAAAAATACAGGGCAAAAGATTACTCCAGTGCCCTTGTGGACCATTCTCATCTCTTTCACATCCTGCATACTTGCCCCATACACACATTCCCAACATCTTATTTGAGAAGCAGCTTTTTTCTAGCAACTTGAAGGGACAAGACCTAGGTCCTCGAGCTCTATTCCTTGCAAAGTTTGAAGAACACCCAGTCTTGGTCAAATTCTGTGAGAAGTACCATTATGATGCACACAATGCAGTTGCTGCAGTTGGATTAGCACCTCATTTGCACTTCCACACTCAACTACAAGGAGGACTACACATGGTGGTCATGGATTATATTGATGGAGTAGATGCCTGTCATCAGTTCATTCATAAGGAGCTTCCAAGAAGTGTGGTTGAACAGGTTGCAGCTGCACTTGCTGTGTTGCATGGCATGGGTCTTGTTCATGGTGATGTGCGCCGCCCAAATATCCTTGTAAAGAAGAGAGCTTCTGAGGAAGACCATATGGATATCAACACATCAACACATTCACAAATCTGGGATACATACCTTCTTGGTTTTGATTGTGTTGGTGTGGCTCACAAGGATTGGTACTCTCTGTTATTGAACAAGAGAATTCCATGGACTGATGGTATTTACCCTGGAGCACCCATGAAAGTTGAGCATGATGATGCAATGCTTCATGAAATTACATGGCCTCTTGGATATCTCTTGTAACGTACTTTTAAAGGTTGTGTTCAGAAGTTCTGGACTATACAATAAAAACTGTATGTGTGTCAACCTGCATTATCTAAAACTATATTAAAGCTGGAGCTGGCCCATTGATTGTCTTCCACATCATCACTCCTTGTTGGGGGTGCACACATGACCTGCCAGTATGAGTGAGATGAAAGACTTCACAATGTTGCAGAGCAACTCCATGGGTTGAAACAAGAATACTAATTGGTCAAAAACTCATCAACAGCAAGGCTGAACTTACCTCTTCTGAGAGTAACAGTGCTTGAAATTTGATGTCCAGCATGTGGGTGTGTTGTCCTGACATCCAGTAGTACTGGTAAGTATACACAACTTGCCTGCCCGGCGTCAGCTGGCCGCTAGACCCAGCTCTGAGCTGTGCCTTATTTACCAACCATGTTCCTGGCCGCGTTATGGCCGAGTTCTTAAATTCGTGTGGCATGCTCTGTCAAAAGAATTCGTCCGCACTACTAAGATACTAGGTCTCAGAGATGAACCATCTCCTTACGCTCACCGTCGTTGCCTTGTCTGTCGTTGGCAGCCATGCAGGCTTTTCCAGACGTCATCAATGTCCAGAGACGTTGCGCAATGCAAGCGTGCGCTCACCTCTTCTGTCCCATGGCACTGTAGTAATTCAGATCAAAGTTGATCGCGAACGAGCTGCAGTGCAAGTTTTGGAACGCGACTTCCGGCATGTACAACAGTGGCGAGCTCTGGACTGACGCCGTACGTAGTACCGTGACTTGCTGTCATGATGCCTTGCTGACTCGTCAAGTAGAACACTCTGGAAGACCTGCATAACCTCATGCTTGCGACGGGCAGTAACGCGTTTGAGAACGTCGCCGACAATTCGTACATTGGACGGGCTGCCTTGAATCCACACACAAACTGGACCTCGTTCTTTGGCGGAAGCTATGACGACGCGCAGGTATGTGTTACTTGTCCCGAACATCCACGGAAAGTGACGTCCCAGGGAGTGGGTCATACTCGCGTTATGGAAGGTTAGTGACTACAAGGCGTCTCGCGGCGTGGACTGCACTGGATATATGGTAGGCTGGGTTTGTTTCGTATCGCGTTTTATCTCATTTCTTTCATCGCAGTCTAGTTCTCTTGCGATATACGACATGGTTGCGGCAGAGTGGGATAATACCTGCGGGGGTGGTGGTGAGTTCTTGTGTGTCTGGCATCCCTATCGACCGACCCTCGTTAGTCTGGTGGTCTAGCGCGCACAAGTACAAGAACGCGATCACCAACGAACTCTTTCTCTTGACGTCGGCGGAAGCTTACTTGAGAACCGGAAATACCACGTACCTTGCAAATGCTGTCAAAGTAAGCCGGTCGTTTTCCATTGCATTGGAACACTATTGACGGATGTGAACAGGAATACGAATGGTGTACGTCCGTCGACCAAGCGAGGTTATGTACCGTCAATTCATACGCGTTGACAGTGTCCGCGTCTGGCATGCAAGGTCCAGACGGTTTATTCAACGACGGATTAGACTTCAGCACATGCAAGAACAACGGACAGGTACGGTCATCCGCCTGGTACTCTCCCCGCTGACGTTCGTACTACAGACCACGTGGACATACAACCAAGTCCGCCCTTGAGACAGTCCGTCCTCACCGAGCTCACCCTTCTTTTCCAACAGGCCGTCATTGCGTCCGGACTAGGTGCGCTTTACGTCGCACACAGCGCCAACACGACGTTTCTCCAACAAGCCCAAATCAGTTTAAACGCCACGATGCACAGCGCGCTCACCCGCGATGGCGTGCTCAAAGAATCCTGCGACGACGCCCGATCCGGCGGTTCCCTCTGTGACCACGACCAGGTGCGCCCCGGGTCCCTCCGCGCACGCCAACGTTGTGGTGACCCCTCTGGCCGTTTTTGTTTTTTTATTCGTGTTGCGATCGCGCTGGATAGCAACTGTTCAAGGTGAGATAGGCGCGCCTTGTCGCACGGCGATCTCATGTTGGCGCGGTTTGCAGGGGTTGTGGATGAAACACGTTCAGTACTTTTTGGACCGGGCCAATGACGCGTCCATTACCGCCAGGTATAGTGCTTTCTTAGGGTCGCAGTATGCGGCGGTGTATCACAACGCGATGAACGCGACGCACGACGTGGGCACGGTATGGTACGCCCCAGACCAGGGTGGATCGGAATGGGGACCGCAGCCGTCTGCAAGTGGTCTCGAGGCCGCTGTCTCGGCCGCCAAGGTACATGAGACTTGTTACCATCGAGATCGAATCAACTCATGCAATTTGTCCTAGTATGGACCTTGTAAATCAGAACAACAATAGATCCATTCATTTGAGAGAAAGCAACACCAGAAGAAAGAATATACAGAAAAAGTAACGAAAGTAGCGTTGAGATATCGTACATAAATATTCTACAGTGCCCTTCCTGACGCGCAGAGGACGAAAGAAAACAGGCGATTAGGAGCTCTATTAAAAATGGATGTCAAATACCATACGTTACTGCCACTGACCGCCGTCTGCCAGTTCTCGACGATGAAAACGTGAACCGCTGACAACAGGCACGGACGACTGCTCGTCCGCTTCGGAGATCGTGTCTTCCTCGGCACCGCGTTCCTTCCGTCGTAACGTCCCCGAACGGGCAAGATCATCTTCCGGCACGTTACTCCCGAGTGCCCTCTCCAACGCCTTTTCGCCCCTCTTCTTCAACCGGAGACTCATCCCAAATTGGAGTGAATCGATGTAAGACCCGTATTTGACGATTTCCGCCAACAGGTATTGTGATTTCTTCTCCCAGTTGCTCTGCGCTCTGATCCCATTGGCCGACCGAGGCTCATACTGGAACCATTCGTCAGCCAGGCGCAGATGGGCGAGAACCCGCTACTCACCAGGGCAACCATGGGCTCGCGCAACTCGTTGTGATGCTTCAAATCCATTTTCAACGTTCCCACATACTTTTGCAACGCTTCCAACTGCGTCTCCTCGTCGTGTATACTTGATATCATCGGGGGTATCGGCGGCTTCCAGTCACTGATCGTCGTCCTGTCTTTCCACGGCGAATACGGCGCCCGTACAGTCGACACACCGTCTCGCCACCCAAACTTGCTCCGGTTGCTCCGACCGCTACGTATGCTCAGGGTATCTGAGCGGTCGACGTCCCGGGACAGATCGTTCTCTGAGATCGAACGCGGGTGCGTGTCCGAAACGCGGTTCCATCCGTACTCCATGTTGGAGACACCGCCTGCGAGCGGCTCTTTGCTCGTCCGGGCGGCCCAGTAGTTGCACGTCGACACCCACTCGTTCACTAGTTCTTCTGTACCAGCCTGGTAGAAATAAACGCCACCGTTGGCGAGGGTCAACACCATGCAATGAGGCCGCTGTCTATTGTAGCCCGGCGGTGGGAGCGCGTGCGCCAAGGAATGCGCGAGGTGGACAGTCCCAACCGACGTCGCGTTTTCCTATGCACGTTCTTGAGTCGCCCATCACATCCAAAGAAACACGTACGAGCCAGTTACCACCACCCACAATGCCACCTCCACCCCCACCATGTTCTCCAAACGTAAACATGCTCAGCTCGCCACGTTGGATGACCACAAAGACGTCGAGCCAGTTCTTGGACCTGGCACGTTTCCCGGCGGATTCCCAGTACTGCTTGCGACACAGCATGCCCTCCTTTGCCCAGGGCGCCCCGAGCAACGCGAGTTCCTCATCCGTAATGCTGATCGTAGTAGAACCCGATTCATGGCTTTGGAAGCTGCGTTCTTCGTCTTCTTGCGTTTCACGGATGATCGTGTGGGACAGGTTGGACGCAAAACCAAGTGCAGGCGTGAGGAACGTAGCCATGGAACTATGCATCCCCTAGAATCGAGGTTAACAAAAGCTAGGGGTGAGGGAACGTGACTCACGTCGTGTGTCGAGGTCGCAAAGCTGGGTGACGGGCTGGCGCGTCCGTCAATACTGCTGCCGCTGCTGTATGGGCTGTACGGCGCGCCGAGGATAGATTGGATTCCTCTGATGCTCCCACGTTTCAATGTTGTCAGTCGATCAGGAGGCCCTCGCAAGCTTCGACTCCGTGCCATGGGATGATGGGCTACACAAAGCCCGATAAGCATAACCGGGTGAGTCACTCAAGGGAAACGCACCGATCGGTTGCAGAATCTGTTGGCTCTTGATAGCCACATACATGTCCTACCACCAAATCAGCCAAACACGTCGTGTCAAACCCAACAACATACCTTGAGCAACCCCTCCATCTCCACCTCCCAATTCCGGTCATAGATCACTTGCGAAGGGGGGGTGCTAGACGGCTTCGACTCCACAGGCGAGTGGTGGAACGACGTGGTGCTACTGTTGAGCGACGGCTGCAGAGCAGACAACGCAGCAGAAGATATGAACGTCTCTTTGGAGATGCTATTCCAACTCGCAATACTACCGCTCCGCTTGGAACGCGCCGTCGATTGGGTCTCGGTCCCTTCCGAATTTGTACCCCGTCCACTGCTGGTATCATCTAGGTCTAAATCTGTCGAGGAAGCGTAGCGTTGGGGGTGAAGCTGCATTTGAATGGCAGCCACAGTGTTCCGCACAAACTGGTTTCGGGACATGCGACTCGTGATATCGGCCACATGAAGGTCAGTATTAAGTAACAAGAGCGAATAGGTGACCGCATGGACGACACCTACGAACGCATGAGCCAGACGACAAAAGCGAGACATCACACGCACTCGCGTTCACATACGGACGCACTGGGTTACAGTCCCAAAAACGTCTACTAAACCCTTCAAGGATACGATCCACCTGTTGTGTCTCAGCCTTGAGATAAAGCTTGGAACATAACCGTCTGCGCGTTCCAACATCAGTCCCGATAACCCATCTCGCTTGCGCCACGCACCTAAATGCATTATCCAATCTCAGTCCCGCAAAGTCGAAATAGTCCATATAATACCGAAGGGTGATTTTGTTGATCGAACCGCTATTCAAGAATAGGTAAGTATGTCTCCATACATGCGCAACACACGTACTGGCCACCCAACCACTCAGCAATCTTGTCATTGGCCAAAAACGTCTCGTCTTCTTGATAACAACGCGCAGCCAGCTCCTTGCCGTGCTCTTCTGGATCCTGTGCTTCCTCTTTGTCCTTGCGCGAAAACGACGGATTGGACGCAAACCGAGGGAGCGCCAGATCGTTGACCGTGAGCTCGTTCGAGCCGGCCGTCAACATCATCGCTACACCACACGTCAGCAAACATGGTCAAAAGGACGCGCAAGACGTACATGCGTGCGCGTCATCGTTGGATGGGATGAGCGATGGCTCCGATGTTGACGCTGTAGAATGGTGCACACGCAACCTCGACGTATCGCGGTACGACGACTGCATCTGGCTCCCGTACCCCTTGTACCGCAACGGACTGGACCCATGCTTGAGCACGCGTGGCGCACCCAGCCCCATCCCCTGCTGGTGGGGCCCAGACCCCGAACGCGAACGGACGGGTGTCCGGAGGGATGATTTGCGAGGGGGCACAATCGGCTCGGCAAGCGAAGCCCTGGACAGGCCAAACGGCTCCGTTGATAAGGTAACAGGAGGGGTGACAGACACAAGTGCCGATAGGGAGGACTTGTCCACCGCAGATGAGGCATGTGCCTGGCACAAGGGCGATGACGCAGCTCGACGGCCAGCTGTCGATGGGTCCCGGAGATCGAGCAGCGACGATCCTGATTCAGGGTCCAGCGTGGATAGCACGCCTTTGAAATCGCTGAGTATGCCATGCAGCGAGGATGATGAGTCCCAGGCTTGGCCGGGCCCCTTTGGGGGTAGAGTAGGTGCAGGAGACTCGACGCTTAATTTGAATATATCGAGGTCGCTGACGCTCATACTCCGGCGCTTTGCGTGACCCATGAATTTCCCATCTGCTGTCAACGGGCGTTCGGAACGCTCGTCGGGAGAGGGCGTACGTCCCTTTATCCGAGATATCGGATCAACCACGACAAGTGAGCTCACGTCGGAGTCGTTACTAGCACGGTCCATCGGTCCGGCATGTATGGGCGGTAAAGGCTTTTCACTTTGCGGAGGTGGCTGTGAGTTCGTGAAGACGTCTGTAACGGGTGAGAGTGCGTCCCCGGGCAACGGTGGCACGGGGGGGATAAAACTGTTGAACAGCGAAGGCCGTGTCGAGGGTGACGGCAGCGAGGCGTCGGTGCGCTGTAGCAGGCAATCAATACGGAATTACATACGACAAGTCCAAAGACGTACAGAGCGGTCGCGCGTGGTCGACTGCCCAAGCATTTTACCCAAAAACGCGCTCGTCTTGGCCTTGACAGAGTTTTTCGTAGACTGCGGCGAAGGAAAAAGACGGTGAGCGAACATGGTCCGACCACAAAGCACAAAAGACAAACCTTGTCGGAGTCGACCCTGGAGGTCGTTCTAGACCGGGGGCTAGCCATGACCCAGTCGGATCCACTTGGGCTGACGGGATCCTTGGAAGGCTTCGCCTGTTTGGACGCAGAGGTGATCGACAACTTGGGTGGTAAAGGCGACTGTGTGTTTGTCGCCGAACGAGGCCGGGCGGACGAGTGTTGCTTTGAGCTGCAAGTCGGCAAAGGCGGAGGGATGTCTGGCCGCTTTTCCTTTTCTTTTTGTGCAGCGGCTAGTGCAGGGGGCACGACTCCACCCCTCTCCTTTGCCTTGCGCATGAGAGTAGCGAGGTCGGGGCTGCTGGACGTGCCGGGAGATCGATAGATGGAACGTCGTTTGGTCTGCATGTCGGGGTCTTCAGCGTCATAGAAGACTTCGTTAGAGGAAGAAGAGTGAGGTTGGGCAGAGTAGGGAGCAGGGTTGGGAGAAGGGGTAGGGGGGACGATGATGGGTGTGGGTGGTTGCTGGCGAATTGTTCTTTGATCGTCGCGCCTTGGCGCGTCGGTACCGAGGGCGTTTACGTCGAGGCTTTCTCTAATGAGGACGGTCCCACCGTTGCGGAGGGCCAGCTCAAAGTCGTG
Source organism: Tubosaeta aff. alveolata (assembly GCA_038094535.1). Taxonomy (NCBI): domain Eukaryota; kingdom Fungi; phylum Basidiomycota; class Agaricomycetes; order Boletales; family Boletaceae; genus Tubosaeta; species Tubosaeta aff. alveolata. The sequence continues at coordinate 10,461 of JBBPUG010000466.1, forward strand.
TTCTGTTCGCGAGAGCCGTCGGTTGATCTGTGTTACGTCCTTGGATGCGACGGGCTGGAGACCGGTCGTGTATGAAGGCACCGGAGCACGCGGTGATGGGGTCGCATTCCTGAAAAACGATGCCAGATTGACAGCCACGGTCGAAATGTTGTGTCGTCGTCGTCGTCGTCGGCCAAGCCTACTTGTTTGTGGTCCCGACCCTGAATACACATCAAACTAACTAATCTAGGGCTGGAATAAAATTATGGGCAACATAGTACAGCATGGGAGATTAAACGAAGAATGAAAAAGAAGAAAAAAGGCGCGAATAATCTAGGACCAGTCAATATCTACATGGCAAGATCCACCCAAATCCCCCAAACTCCAGCTGCCACATAACATTAATGCCCCACCTCAGAGTGCAGGTTCGTTCCCTTTACGTGTTATAGGCGAAGTGGGCAGTCCAGTCGAGGTCCGCCGCTGCCTCTTCACCGCCGCAGTGCCTGCCGTTTGCGAGGTCCCGTTCACCCGATTCGGTGTCCCACGTATCCCAGAGATCCCGTTAGGAAGCGTGTTCGTGGTGGCAGAACGAGGTCTGCTGGAGGCAGCGATCTTGGGCAGCCCTGAACCACCGCCCTTGCGAGAATTGCTCCCGTTTGGCGCACCAGATGCCCGGTTTCTTCAGAGATGGATGAATACAACACACGATCGGTGGGAGTAAACTCACCTCTTCTTGATGACATCGGTCTTGAGTGACAGTGGTCGCACGACACCATGCAGTTTCTGCACGACAGATAAACATTCATCCATAGAACGACAAGACCGCCACTCACATAGAAGAGACCACAAGCATTGCCTGTCACAAACTCATCAATCATACTTGCATCAAAGATGGACATGGCCACGTACAAAGGGGCTGACCCTCTGGGTCACGTCTCCACAGCGGTGTGGTCAACGTCTTGCAGTTCGTACATGACGTGGGTGGCTGGTCGGCGTCATCGCTACTGCCCTTGCCAGCAGTAGCACTGCTACTACCCTCGGTTGTCAATTCAGGGGTGCTCGCTTCTGATCTAGAAACGGCGGCCGTGGTATTAGCCGTGGACTTTCTTCGTTGCATCCCTTGCGCAACACGATTCGTTGATGATATCTTGCGACTGGGTAAGCGGGGGTTGGGGGCACCATTACCACCTTCGGCGGATGGGGGGGATGATGCAGTTGACGTGACATAGGGTTCAGGCGAGGCAGTCGACGAGGGAAGGCCGTTTCCCCAATCGCTTGTCGGGCTTGCATGATAGCTTTGCAAAACCATTTCCCCGTGTTCCACAGGCAGGATCTGGGTTGGATCAACGTGGGTATAAGGCCCTTGACCCAGATTTATGCCCGCATCCAGAGATGAGTACTGAAGCCCAAAGAATTGGCGATAGTCGACGCTGTCTTCGGGTGCAAAGCTGCTAGCACCCAAGTGTTGAACGTAACCCTCTGCCATTGCTCCGTTGGCAGTGACGGCACCAGTGGGGACGACCTCGTCGACACTGGGAGAGGAGCCCACAGAGGGAGTATATGTAGTTCCACTCAGTGAGTGCGGCGCAGAATCATGGAAGTGCAAATCGCATGCTCTCGCGTTCTCGGCAGAATGGTCGGTTCGTGGGAACTCATGATGCGATATGACGCTTCCTGATGAAGTGAAGTCGAACATGCCGCCCTCAAATGCCGGAAAGCTGAAGTTGAAAGTGGTGGATGGGAAGGAACCACTGTCGACGTACCGATCCGCCTCTGAAGGTTTCGTCGAACGTGGGTTACCTTGGACGATGGAGGGATCGGCACGCAGTATACTCTCTGCATGCGGTGCGTCAGCACGCCGCTTCTGGCCCGCGATGCTATCTGGAGACAAAGGTTTACCATTGACTTGGTGCCGACCACTTGGGCCGCTGAAGAGACCTTCGCGCTCCACTGTGTGATCAAAGCTTGTTTTACGCACGTGTCTTGGGAAAGCGCGGGGATTTGATGCATGGTCGTCAAGGGGGAACTTGAAAGGCCCGTGGAGGCCGAAAGAGGGGAGGGATGACGAATGGAAAGCAGGAGTGTTGAGTGCGGACAAGGAATGCTCAAATTGATTAACGTCAATATTGTCATGATTAGGACTTCTAAACGTAGAAGCCTCATGGCCCGCCTTCCCTTCATGGATGGCAGATAGTGCGGAGCGCATGGGAGCGGCAGATGTCGCAGAAGGACGGGAGGAAGATAGGGTAGAAGCACTCGGTATCCGGATGCTGGGCGGTGAGGCAATTTCCACCGAGCGGCGAGTAGATCGTTCAGGAGATTTGTTTGGGCGTTCGTGCACACTAGGAAACGGATACCGAGGGTCAAACTGAGCGTACATGCCAAGCTGATCACACGTGGGCGGCGGCCGTGAGCGAGAACGACTCGAGGGTCGCCAGTCCATGGAAATGCGAGATCTCGATCTGCTTATGGCGCGCCAGTCCATGGGCTCGGTGCTGGGGCTGAATAAGCACCAAGAGGGACGCTGAAGGAGACTACGTACTCGTCGTCCTCTGTGCTGTCCTGGTTAGTACCGTCAAAGCCGATGACCTGCACCTTTCCTTTTCCCTTTGCCATAGGTCGCCCTCTTTCTTCGACGATGGGCGACGGGTCGAGTTGTGCGAGGGAAGGACTTGGGAAAGAGTTTTCGGTCTTGACGCGAACGTCGATGTGAAAGGGAGAAGGTGCATCCTCTTGCTCCTTTTTCTTTTTGAGGGCGAGAGCCATCATGCGCCAGGTGATATTTTCCATTCTCTGGGCGTGCGGAAGGCTGGCTTTGGTGCGCGCAAACATCTTCCAGACCTGAGTTGCAAGCGGATCCTGCTTGGCCAATTTCTCGGGATCCGTTTCATCTAGCGACAGAGGAATGGACTGGATGTCTGGGGAACCTGATGGCTTTGGAGATGCAAAAGGGGCAGAGGCAGGGTCGTTGATGGAGGCAGCAAAGAGATCGTCAGAAAAGAGGTCTGATAGAATGGCAGACTTTGAGTCGATGGTAGTGGAAGGAGAGACATGGAGGGGCGATGGATCTGAGGGGACGATGGGGTTCTGCGGTATGGACAGATGTGAGAGTGGGGAATATACGGGGGAAGTGGGATGTGGGGATGAAGAGGTGGGGGACATCCAAAGGGAGGGGGGTATGCCGACATTCGAGCGCTCGATATGGTGGTTGTAGGCGAGAGCAGCGGGTATTGAAGGGTTCGTAGGAGGATCGGGTCTGTGCGGATTTGATAGGGGATGATCGAGATTCTGAGATGGTACGAGTCATGTGATCAAATCAAGTTGCGCAGACGAGGACTTACGGACGACTGTATGCGGTGCGGTTTGTGATGATGGAGGGAGGGATCGTGGTCGTGAGCAGAGAGCTTTGGGGAAGGAAGATGTTTGGCATAAGGTAATGGGAGCGACCACGCGGCGTGATCGCTGCTGTAGTCTGAGGTGGGATCGCACGGGGGGAGCGTGCGGGATGAGTCCTGGGGCAGGGACGAGGAAGGGAGAGGGAAGACGCCGTTGGCGGCGAGGTTTGCGAACACGGCTGGCGTTAAAGGAGCTGAGAATAGATTGTTCCAGTCATCGTTTGGGATGGAATTCATCGCAGTATGACTGTGAGATGAGTGTCAGATGGGCTGGCGAGAGGAGAGAAGGAGGAACATACGGACGGGACGACGATGAACGTCTTGCGGACGAAACGAAATGGGGTTAAAACGAAAGTGTTGATGTTGCTCAGAGTCAAGGGACAAATGCAAGGCACCCAGCGCCAGCGCCATTTATGGAATTGCGACCCCCTTCGCACAAATTCACATGTTCTACCAAAAGTGTTCGGGGTCTTTCTGTTTTACATCCTCATGGCCCAATAGTCACGTGACCTTATGTCATGGTGTTAGCAGTCCTCCTCGATGTCCCCATCACCATCACCATCACCATCTGTTCTCGGGAGGGACGGAACTTGTCCTCGCACACCCCATTCGAGACGGACGCCAATTCTTCGGGTCCTTGAGGCAGTCATATAACCCTGGGAACGATGTCTGGATGACGATCAGGTCCGATATGTCTCCGCAGTGGGAACAACTCCACCGAATCCTGCAGTGCATTCATACTATTCGTGTGGGTCTTCAACATTGCCAGGCACTTACGACACTTTGGAGTGCGGCGTGAGACTGTCAAGTCCACTCGCTCTCGCTGCCCTCACACCTTCTTCTTGCCTCTACTCTTGCGCTTCTTCCCCCTCACTTCCGGTCCCCCCTCCCCTTCTTCCACCACCTCGTCATCCACATGATCACTCCCATCGCCCTCCCTTAGCTGTGGCGTACTGTCCCCGTTCTGCCCTTTTGGCAATTCCCGAATCTCTTCTCCAGCGTTCCTTTCTTTGGGATCATCTGACCATTTCCACACTTCTTCTAGTTCCCCCCGTACAGCCGCTGTGCCAACTAGAGACAGCACGCATGCCGGACTACACATTGTATAATGATCTAGTCAGCAAAAGGGGGGAAAAAAGAAGGGTCATGGACACTTACCTAAGGTATAGTAACGCCGGCTGGGCCTTTCCAAATGTGTGCATCACGGTCATCGTTGCGACGAGACCCACAACGTACGCTGTTAATGTGACAAGGAAGTACCTCTTGCTGTAAGACGTCCGCGTTTTCTCTCCACGCGCGTGGTCGTAGCGCAGCGCCAGGGCAATAAACATGCCCGGTATGACGACATCTCCAAGGCCAAGCATGGTGAACCCTCTCTCTGCTGAGAATGTCACCGATTTAGGCCAAAGAAGTTTGATGGGCACGTCAAGAGACGTCGCCACTTTGACCATCTACAGAAAAATAATGAGTCAGGGTCCGCGTTGTCACACCTCCTCTTACCACATCCGTACCAAACACCCAAAAGACGTCATAAATGAACAGCCCTGTCAGGAGGATACATCCCGTTTGGAACGAATCCAGTTTGAGGATCGACAATGCATTATGCGAAAAAGAGAGCGCTAGAACGTCTGTCCATAACACAGACTTGCGGGTTCCGGAAGAGAAGCCGTAAAGAATGGAAGGGAGCAACCCCACCGGGAATAACACCAGTGTTGGCGTCCTAAAAGACAACGACATGAGCTCTACAACAGCGCATTAGCTCACCCACAGGGCCGTATGCGCGCTCGACCTACCCAATGGACCTTTGAGCAACAGCAGCCGGTTCCTGTCAAACGTCCTCCAGTTCTCCCTCCCGATCACAAATTTCGCCATTGACACGGCCGACTGCACGGCCGACGGGCCCACACGGGTCAGCAACGCGAAACGAATGCCATGGGTTGCAATCCGTCACCGTACCTTCCACACACTCCCGACGCCGGCAATCATGAAATACCAGCCGAGAAACCAATTGATCCATTCCTTGCCAATGTACGCGACCACGACATACATCCCGAACAAGACTACTGACCCGACCTGAAAATAGGTGAGGCTGCCAGCGACCGCTCTCACAAACACTCACAATCGGGAACAGCCACGCGTCGCCGGAAGACATGCGATCTGGAATGTCCTCATCCTCGTCTTCTGCATCTTGAAGAAGGCTCTTTTTCCCGGCGGGTTTGTCACGTGGAGCGGTCTAGAGTCGGGTTTGAACGGAGTGCTGTCAACGTGGTCGCATGGACGTACCGGTAGCGAGTCAAAAGCGCCACAATAGATGGAAACACTTGCCAGACTGAGTAGCCCGACATACGAGGAGATGAGGTCCCAGTCCGTGTCCAGCATGGAATACTACAAGGAAGGAAATCAGATACCGTCTGCAGCGTCACGACAGGGTCTGTGAGAAATTCGAGTCCGACTTGAAACCCAGCTGCACCCATAACGCGGCGCGCCAGTGCCTTGTCAAAGCCACCAATAACTTTGACGAGCGTTCTCGAACTCAGATTTCCCTACTAGAAAAGACAATCTATGAAAGAATGAAAGAATCTAGCGAAGACTTTATACACCGAACCGAACCGAAATATTAGTATCCTGCTGCAATCCCGTTTTTCCTTGAATCGCTCGCCGCTGCAACTCACTTGAGCGGTCTGCCACGCGGGGGGCACGAAACCGGACCAACGCACCGTATATCCTGCCGTCTTTGCTCACCACAGCCTGTACCACTCCAGCGAGGCGATTGATATCCAATACTACACAGGGGCTATCAGCAAGAAGATGTGAACAAGACACCGCTCAACCTACCCGTCACATTATGGCCCCTGCCTCGAAGCCCATCTAGAATAACCGCTGGCAGGACGTTATCCACGCTAACCTGCGCTGGGTAGAGCTGATCATGGACGCGTCCATATTCCACTGCTTCGCTGGCATCCATACCCCAGTCCATGTTCAACAACACCTGGAGGGTCGAGGAAAATATCTTGGTTCCCCCTGCACCACCAATAACCGCGTAAAGTGAACCATTGGCATATTCTAGAATAGTGGGTGTCATGGAAGACAGTGGCCGCTTGCCAGGTTCAGGGTAGTTGTCTGGGCCATCAGCAATACGTCATACTCTAAAAATGGGCAGTCACAGCCCAGGGGAACTGACATGGGGAGGGCCATAATCCAGAATCACTCGGGGTTCCAGGCGTGGAGAAATCATCCATCTACATGCGGAGACGTTCAATACAAGTTCTTGATTCCTCGCATTAATCGTTATCACCTCGTTATTCAGGATGACACCCGTCTCCGGATCGAGCACGCGGGAGCCAAAGACCGAGTTCACAGTGGTGGTCAATGAGACCCCCATACAGTCTTTATCTATCACCGAGACCTGACTCTGTTCATGCCAGACTAAGCATTCATACCCTGTGTGCTGCGGAAGACGTACGGTGCCATGATCAGCCTCGACATCAAATTCGGGATTGTAATACTCCGGTGGATGGGTCCGATCCTTGAAGGCAACATCAAAAACCGCGGAAAGTTAATATACGCAGGACCCACGTCAGTGAGGTTAACACGGATCAAATCAGCGAACTCTTTGGTCGGGATCTCCGCAACGTGAGCCTTGGAGCCATTATAGTGGGAGAGGTCTCCTATTCTAGTTCTGGATCACGATTAGTCTTGGCCGCGGACAATGCGTCTGTGCCTCGACTTACCGTGCTGCAAAGCCAACTGACATGGTTAAACCTTGAGTAGGTAACCCTCACTGCAAACACATGTACTTACATTTCATCGCCTCCACAATTCTATGCACGTTTAATGGCGTTCGACCCTCACTAATCAGATCAAATCGTTCAAGTAAATTCAAAATGTGAAGGAGCACAGGGCCGGAAGTAGGTGCATATGATGTGTACACCTTCCTATCATGGTATGTGCCTGTGAGCGCACGTTCGACCTTGATGGTATACTTGTCCAGGTCCGCTTGCGTCAGGATACCGCCTGTTTCACGAACTTTACGAATGATGGAATCTGCAATTGAACCCTGAGGGATGGAGGTGTTCAATTGGGTCGCCATGACCCAAGAAAGGCGAAAAATCGGACCGAACCTTGTAAAAGGCGCTAGGACCCTTGGTTGCAACTATATCGAGCGTGCGGGAGTAGTTTGTTCGCCGAATTGTATTCCCTTGAACAAGAAGCCTTCCCTCTGGAGCAAATACAGTGCTCCAATCCTTGTTGTGGAGCATGAGGTCTGCATGAGTCTGTCATGAATGAGCATCCGCGAGGTCTTTATTGGTGATGTGACCTGCCTGTATCCTCCTGGCCAGCTCCACGTCTACGGTCCACTCTGCCGCGAGATCTACGCTCGGCTGAACGAGTCTTTTCCAGGGTAAACGACCCCAACGGCGGTGGGCTTCTTCGAACCCACGAAGTTCACTCGGTACTCCGACGGACAGCCCCCCGAACTTGGCATTCGAGACATTGACATACATCGTCTTGGTCGCTTGCTCTGGTGCGGTCTCTCGATAGTCAACAATGAACACCTCGGATGATGCGCCAGGCTCTTTGGGCGGTATACGAACTGTCATGATGCCACCACCGCCGATTCCAGAGCTGAATGCCATATATACCGAAGATGAACGTGGAACGAGTGGCGAACGGACTCACGAGAACATGTTGACGACGCCAACGCATAGTGACGCACTGATGGCTGCGTCGACGGCGTTTCCTCCGTCCTGTAATACATCTACTCCAATGTCCGAGCACCGCTTGTTCTCTGCTGCGACGGCACCGTGGTCCGCTGTGATCAGATAAGCGGGATTGCGGAGGCGAATGGAAGACGACAACGGTGTGATGTGAACGAGAAGCACGACAAGTAAGAGAGAGGCGATGGCAAGGACGGTGTGTTTCCAGGGTCTGTGAACGCGGCCTTTGACGCGGGTATACACGGGAAGCGTGTCCAAGTAAACCTTTTCAGTTCTCATCGTGGTATCGCTTAGATATCCGCGTCGAGATGCAAGGTGAGCGCTCAGCCTGGTCTTACCCATAAGCCGCCTCACTCCTTGCCCAACCTCTCTACAGACTACCCGGCGGCGAAACGTAGAAGAATAGATGGCCTAAACACGCGTTTTGACCGAATGATCAAATCGGTCAACTCCATGCTCTCCTACAGAAACAGCCACCCAGGCGCGTCCAGAAAGAGGATCCAATCCTCCAGTACCTCCTCCGTCAGCAGCCACGACGTTCCAAAAACCCCAGTAGATGCCTACAGCGAAATTCATCCAGGAAAACTGGGCAAAGACTTTGCCGTGCCAAGGCCTCGTCTACTTCCTCGGGGAGACTCCGGTGGAAATACAAGGCCTGCGGTATGCGTATATGCACCTAGTTCTCCCCGATCTTCAACTCCTTCCCATTCTAACCTTAGGCTCCGCCCAAGGAACTTCCCGATTGGCTCGCCGACACGTTCTCTTGCTTAGAACCAGATCATCCCCTGCGGGGACTGCTTTCGCCTTGTCGCCTTGATGCCAAGTCAGAATGCAACTCGACAGAAGCGTCGTGTGTTTCACATGAAGAAAATTTATTTGCTTTTTCACCCCCTGACTCCCACCAACAAGAGTCTCACCGTGCAGACACTGAATCTGTGATACCGCGGGTCACCCTTCCGGAACCGATACTGTCTAACCTGCGCCTCGGTGCCAGCGCCCTGCCATTTTCAACACCGGGCTGTTTCGCCTCAATTCGGAGGTCAAACACTGACGGCATAATCCAGAAACCTTTGGTCTTGCAGCAGACGACTTCCCATGCCACTGACAGGAAGCGTCCTTCAGCCTTACTTCCGTCGTCTTTACGTCTCGATGATGCGATCGCGCGCCCACACCCCACGGATGCCTTTTCAAACCTCGCTCAATGCGACCCCCCCTTGGACCTCCAGGTCCATATTCCCAGAGTGCCTAGGGGTGACGCTGATGCCCTCAACGTGTATGCAACTCCAGGTCCCAATTTCGCTTACTCTCGTCCAGCCTACTTTGATTCACCGACAGAAGATGATCCTTCGTTTTCTGATCCTCTTCATCCTGAATCCTGCCCATTGGATCTCAATCTCATCGATTTCCAATGGCGCCCATTCTTGCGATCGAACCACCCAGAAAGGCACTCGAGTAGACCGTCCGTATCCTCACCGCCCCCGCTTGCATACGCGGTACCCAACCTGGCGGGCGATCAAAACGGATGGAACACACGTTTTGCTCCGACGCACGGCGCCTCCCCCGAGGGCCCTTGTCTCGCGCAAAAAGAGGCTTATTTCGATGCAATACAACCTAGCAACGTGAACGCGACCGGGTCAAGCGCTCTCACCAATACCAACTCCACTGGATCCTACTTGGCATCCTTCAATCCGAGGCCACTGTCGATTCCCGAACCGGGAATCTTATCTCCCGAGTCCGCTCTACTGATTGTTGACGATGCTTGGCCTCGTGGTGGGAAGACCGCGTACCCAAGCGACACATCTGCCCTGGTAAGTGAACGGGTGCCGACATGCAAGTGAGCCACGTTTGTGACGTGTACCATTTGACATCGCCGTTCAAAGTCGCTTGCCGAGCAAGCAGGACCGACTACGCCGGAGGCGGACGGCTTTCGGCCCACGACGCCGCAAAGGCAGTTGCCAGTATCTCCCCCGAGCGCGCCACAAAAGCCGCGATCGAGTCAGTTCCACGCCATGCCGCAGGTGCCTGTGCGCAACACGCGCACATTGCCGTGGATGATTCCATCCAGGTTCCCGCAACGCGCCATCGCAATCGAGAATGGTGTCAACCCGCGCCATTCGCACGTCTCTGCGAGCCTGGACAGCCATCACAGTTTCGAGTCCTGGAGTGAGAATTGAGGGTGTCATGGCTGTGATGCGTGCTCCTGTGACCAATGTGTTGGCTAATGCTGTTGATGTACACGGTAGTAACAAACATCTCCTGCACCGCCCAATTTGTAACCTGACGAGGATACGCACCCCTCCAGCTACTATGCCACCCTATGACCAGGCGCGAGCTGTGAGGCCGCGGCTTGGAAAGATTCGGATATCTAGTTTGCAGATCCAGTGAACAGACTTGAGACTCGTTGAGCATAAAGGGGTGTCATAGGAAAATCAGTGTTCTGGAGGGAGCCCAACTACAATATTGCACATCAAACAGTTCACCGGGTCTTCCGCCTCGCAAGGTCGCCACAGCACGCCAAATCCACGCCATGCGGTAAAAAATTGGGAATAGATTCAGGAGCACATCCTGACGACTTCCTGGCTGCTGACTGCGCAGAGGGCATCGCTGATGTGAATGTGACCGCCGAGGACCAAAGATGTCGACACGTAATCGTTCAAATCACGACATAGTCATCATCCTTTGTGTCCGTGTGCTGGGCTATGCTGATCAGCGTCAATTACATCGCTACAGCACCACTCAGCATTGCTGTATTCATAGGGGTAGCACTTCGCACGTTCGATGGGAAACATGCGTTGGTTCAAATCACCTAATCGAATTCTCCAGCCCGTTAGATTTGTCATGTATTAGTGTACTCAATGATCCAAGGAGTCGCCATACTCGCTGGCCACTTGCGAAGATCTTGTACTGTGGCAAGCAAAAGAAACCGCCTTGTAGCATGAAATCCGCGGAGGTAAAAGGCTCACCTCATCGAGAAACATTTACGTCGTACTTACAATGGAAGGTACGCTTGCAGTCGGCTAGATATAAGAAACGTACCGCGATGACTGGTCTCGATCAACATGCGCTTCGGAAATGATGATGGGCCAGCTTGCGCCCAAACGAAAACATCAGCAGCGCGGTTGCGAGGAAAGACCTCATCACTGGGCCGCCCATATATGCGATGGCCGGATCACTTTCCATCCATGGCAAGGCCTCATGATTTTTTTCGTTCCTCAGTTATGAACGTCGGCTTTAGTTACTCCATCAGGAAGGCTGGGAGGCTGAGGCGGCAGGACGGGTTGATCCGTGCAGATGAGGGAGCAGCGTTACCCGTGTGGACCCGAGGGCGCAATGCACCTGAAGGAGCCTGAGAATGCCAAGCGTCCTATCGCGGTGTGCTTCTGCTCTTCCTTCGCTACACTAGCACTGATACTTGGCAATCAGAATCGATTGGTTACTCGGTAGCAAAAGTTCCTGGTTTATAAGGGAGACATCCAGTTACAGTAAGCTGGAGTCGGTGTCCAAGTTTCACTCACTTGTTACTGCGATGGCGTTCCAAAGATCAGAAAGCAGCAAACTCGAGCGATTTTTCAGGACCAGTGAGG
>JBBPUG010000467.1:0-22131 GCA_038094535.1 Tubosaeta aff. alveolata
AGAATAATTCCCGGCTTAACGTTGGAACTCGTCAACGAGATCGTCGACTCTGTTGAGCGGGTCGACGAGGATCCATAGTGAACAAAAAAGATGTGACCGGACTTTTGGCTTTGTGTTTGCTTTTTTCTTTCCTTTGTCAGCAGTGCTGTCCACGCCTTACATTTTGGACTCCCTATCTAATGCTACGAGCAAGCGCAAAGCTAGTATTATAAGAGACTGGCGGGTGTGCCCGTCTTGATTGTATATCATGTACGTATTGAACTGGGACTGGGTCGAGCATCAGTTATCTGGGTTGACCGTCCGTTTCTTCTTGGTCGACGAAGGGCCCTTCTTCTTTGCCCGTGTGACCTTGATGGGCTCTGGAGTGCTGGCTCGCGTCTCCTCGTCTGGCACCTCGTATTGCTGGAATGACGGCGGTGGCGTCGATATCCGATCGAACAAACGCTGAGAGAACGACGCGGATTCTTGACGCGGCACCTCTGAAACGACACCCTGAGGCATCTCACCTCCCTTTTCCACAACAAACTGGGACGGCGCAGAACGGGAGGTATTGTTGCGAAGCGCGAACAGGCGCGGTTCCTCTGCAACGCCAAACACATGAGTTTCGAGGGGATCAACATCAGATGCAGCCACACCTTTGGGCAGGGGTGGCAGAAGATCGTCCAACCGCACTACCGGTATCGAATCCACGTCATCCGTGATATAATATGGATCCTCCCTCATCCTCTCTAATCGTTCTGCCTTGAGCTGGGATATGAATTATGTCAGAAAGAAACGCGAGCGACCAGCCACCAAACTAACACGTTCCCGCTCTGCGCGTTCTTCCGCGGTCTCCTCTGGCCCTTCCGGTACCAGCTCCTCCACATTTGATTCCTCCTTGCGTTTCTTCTTACCTCCTTTCGCCTTTGCGCGGTTCGGCGTTTCCTTTTCCTTGCCCTTCTTACCCTTCTTGACCTTCTCCACCGCGTGAGTTTCGTCGTCGACGGGCTCTTGCATCGCCGGCACAATCCAGGCGTCGAGATCCAGACCTTCTGGAATGGGTACACTCGCTTGGGCAGCCGGCGCGACCGGGCCAAGCTCGTACGACGATACCAAAGGCCAGATTAGATACAAGCTCTTGGGGAAACTCGGTTCAGCGACAGGATCGAAACTCGAAACCAACGCATCCGTCGACCCACTCCCCTTTGGTCGGTACGCCGCAAGGTCATGCTTGACAAACGTGAACAATTGAAGAATGTTGGCAGCCTGTACAATGTCAGACGATGGTAGGGTGGGTGGAACACCTGCATAACCCACCCGTTCCTGAACTTCAATGTGAGGGCTAGAGACAAACTCTTCCATCTGCTCGATCATGGTTTCAACAGCGCTCTTGACTTTTTCCAAAAGGTCGTCTGTCCATTGTTGAGCAGCTTCGGTAGCCCAATAACCGAAGATTTTATTTGCAGCTTGAATATACACTGCAATAATCTCGGGGTCCAGTAAGATAGTATTTGGATGCAAGAGGTAAGGCAGAAGTTCCTCTGGGGCCAACAGCTCGCTGTAGTTATCACCAGTTAGAATTACAAGCAAGTGACCACTGACAATCACGCACTCGCAATATTCGCCGCATATCCATGCAGCGGCCCATAGAATCTCGGAACAACTCCCCGGCTCACCAGCATTCAACACAAGCGTATCATCCGAGAGAATCTTGACCATTAACTTGACGGCAAAAGTACGAGCTGCCTTCACGCGACCAACGACATCCACTAGTTGATCACGAATCTGCGCACCAATATCCACGTTCGAGATATAAGCAAGGTCGACAAGGACAGAGAGATACCACTCAAAGTCAACCACATTGTCATAAGTTGAGCTGGAACACATGGATATGATGCGCTGTGAGAGCACCAAACGGTAGGCAGGGGACTGTGAAGGAGAGGAAGGCGCCTTTGCGGGGATGGAGGGCACAACATGTTGCGATAGTGATTGAACTGCCGAAGGCAGTGTTGGACCTTCAGGTTGCACAAGATGGGAGAGAAGTTGCTGGACAATTGATTGAAGATTATGCTGTGTAACCTGTGTTACGTGAGGTAATATCTACGAAGCGAGTAAGCGAACACAACTCACAAGAGCAGTCACGAGATCAAGAGCGCGCATTCTAATGCTAATATCTTGGTCATCGACACTGGCCAAGATTGTATCCTGGTGTTCCGCGACCAACCCAGGATAAGTAGGAACTATTTTGACCAATGCGAGGAGGGCGATATACTTGACTGCTCGGCCGGACGATCAGTAAGTGCACGAGACCTTTAAATTATTACACCGACGATTCTGATCCGCGTCCTGAAGGAACGCAGCGAGCTTTGAGACACAAGTTTGAGCGAGAGATAAACCGGAAGCCCCCTGGAGCATATTACCAATGATGCAAGTATGAACGCATTCGTAAAGAAGAGAAATTGCGGATGTGGTGGTGATCAAATCGGTTATCGGAGGGTTGAGTTTCTTGACCAGACGTGGTTCATGAGGAGACAGCGCCCCAAACTGCAATTTGTTCAAGTCACACGACACCGGAAGCAACTGGGGATAAGCAGACCAATTTAACGATCTTGATGAGCATCCAGTTGTTAGATGATGTGGTGAGCAGATGGAATAACTGTGGAACCAAAGGTAGGTAGTCTTGGGGGTTCCGCCTAGCCAGTTCGCATAAGACATTGACAGTGGCAGAAACAACTCCTGAGAAAAGGAATGCTTGTAGACCATGGGTGACCACAATAACGAACTGACCTGGATCCGAGTCATCGAGCCTCTCCTGTATTCGAGTAATACTTTGACGGAGAACCTCGGGATATTTCTCGCAGACGCGATACAAGGTCAGGATAGCCCGCTTGCGAATGTGGGGGCGGGAATGGTTAAGCATGGCGATCAATTCTGGGCTGAGATCTCGTGCAAGGTCAGGTGTAACTATGTCAGACACGCCGTTCAATGCGACTGCGACGTCGGCTGGATTGGTGCTCAAGTCCTGACATCATGAAAACGGAGGCAATGACACTGGAGAAAGAGAAGCACCTTCTTGAGCAGGTTCGTGGTGAGCATGAGGACATCCGTGTCCTCATTGAAGGACTGTGCAGCTGCAAGATAGCCAACCGACTTGAGGTGAATCTTTGGCGAGGACATGACCTCGACGATGTGGAACGATGCCCAGGCCATGTCATAGCCCAACATGTCGAGCTGTGGTGGGGTGCGTTCGCGGTGCACGGCGACGAGGGGCAGACAGACACGTACATACGTTAGCTTCATGACGGCGCCGGCCTTGAGCTCCATGTCCTTGCTCTTGATTTCGCGCCTGATTTCATCGTTCGCCTGGGCGATGAACTTTGCCTCGTCGTTCTTGTTGGCCCTGAGGCCACGAATGAGGTCCTGAAGTGTTCTCTCCCACATCAGCAGCTGTGATGGTGGTTACAGGAGGGTTACTACTTGCTCGTTCCTTCATCTCATCCTTTTATGGAGCCACTCATTGACCAAGAACAAAACTCATCTGAAACTACCATATTCACCATCTACTCAATGTACCGCAACGACGACGACGACGAACGGGACAGCTGGTCTCCCCCCCGCGAACTCGACCTCTCTCTCGGCGACAGGTTCAGCTATAACAACACATTTTTTAATCCAGCTAATAACGATTCTGTGACGCTCCCTCGAAACAGCGCTTCCAATTCTCGCGAGCCTGCACGTCTTTCCTCCATTTCTGACGCTTCTGCTCACCTCGAGTACCTTCGCTCTCCCCCAGGGGACACGCTCGACCTCCCTACTCGTTCACCACGCGTTTCATCCACACTCAGTCGTCCCAAGAGCACCGTCACTTCCTGTACTTCACAAGCGGACTCAGAGCCCATTTCTCCTCCTATACCACTCCACTCACTTCCTACTCCTCCCCAGAGTCGCCCCCCATCCCTCCTCAGAAGATCTGGCTCTCCTCTTCCTGATCGCCCCCCAAAGCCATCTTCTTCCCTGGCACTACCTCCATCCGCCCAAACTCCCTCTTCCACAACCACACGGCAACATTCAAAGCTGACTCCCCTTTCCAGCAAAACGTCCCTCGTGCCTTCAGAGGGGGAGGATCTAGACTCTTTCCATGTGCGCAGTACCTACGCACAGCTGGAGGCCACTGGCGTCAAAGGTGACGGTTACGAAGACGGTATCGAACGTACCCGCGCCCGACAGCGCACCAGTAAAGCCAACGAACTTCGTACAGGCGCCATTTTGGACAGCGCTTGTGGGAAATCGCGCGATCTTCCTGCCGAGGAAGTTAGTGTCCTTACTAGTCTTGACCGGTGAGTTGAGCCCATGGCGTGTTTCTCCTTGCTTCATTACCCATTCTCGTACTAGTTATGGTTTCTTCACAATCGCTTCTCATGACCGGTTAGTTCTTTTGCCGTCAATACCGTTACACAGACGCCTTTCCACCGTTTCTGCGGGTTCAAAAGCAGCGTCGTGTCAGGCCATGTCCGTCCCTTCATTACCGCCTGCGTCATCTCCGCTCAAGGAGGCAGAGCGGATAGCAAAGTGGGGAAGAATGATGCAAGTCACTTCCCGTGATCGCGGTGGTAACATTCAGTCATGGGGCGTTAAAGTATCAAAGGCGCACAAGTTGCGCCGACGAGTCTACAAGGGCATACCTGATCGGTGGAGAAGTGCGGCTTGGGAGGTACTCATGAATGACTTTGCCAAATCGGGTCACGACGAAGTGGTAAAGTTGGGGGCCCACTACAGACTCGATATTGACAAACCCTCAAGCTATGACATACAAATTGATCTGGATGTTCCCAGAACGATCAGTGGTCATGTCTTATTCCGGACACGATATGGTCTGGGGTGAGGGTGCCCCTTTTTTGCCGTGCCTGCGCTCACGTTATGTGCCTAGTCAACGTTCTCTCTTTCATGTCCTCCATTCATTTTCTCTTCGATGTGAACAGTGCGGCTATGTTCAGGGCATGGGTCCAATAGCTGCCACCCTCCTCTGCTACTTTGAGCCGGAGAAGGTCTATGCGGCGTTAACGCGCCTCCATGATGCCTACGACATGCACACAGTTTTCGCACCTGGCTTTCCGGGCCTCTTGGAGGCGATCTATATTCAGGAGCGGATCACACAGCTTAAGATGCCTGATGTTTATGCTGCGTTTAAAAAACACATGATTTCAACAACATCGTATGCAACAAAATGGTATATCACGCTTTTCGCCAACTCGGTCCCTTTCCAGACACAGCTACGGCTATGGGACGCGTTCCTGCTCGACGGGAGTGATGTGTTTGTCGCCGTGGCCGTGGCCGTCGTTTGGGCTTATCGGGGTAACTTCTTTTATCCGCCCATGCCCTATCACATAGCTTACCTTGTTGAGCCATGCAGATCATATCACGTCAGGCTCTGCCAGCTTTGAGAGCGTGTTATCGCTGTTGTCTTCATTTTTCATTCCTGAAGACGAAGATGCCCTCTTAGCATGGGTCGAACAGCTACTGGATGACAAGAAGCTAAGAGAACAGATGGGCAGCTGGCGCCAGGACTGGCGTCAACTTGTCGCGACCGGTCAAGATGGGAACGCACTTTTATAACCTGATGCGTTCCGTATAACCCATCACTCGGACACGCTTTCATATTTTTTATTCCATTCACATATACATCTCATGACGAACACTTTCTTCATCGTTCTTGAAGCTCACTTGGATTTTATTGCTTAAAACAACAACCTCAGGTAATCTGCCGCTGTATTCATGTCTCTTATAACCTGCAAGTGTAACCTGCACGCCAGCCCAGAATGCAATGCTATCTCACAACAAATATTGATAGATACGCATCAGATATGAACAAGCAATATCAGATAAATCATGAGCAACACATGGAAGCATCAATACCCCTCCGTTCTGTCGTGGGTCAGGTCTCCACGAGTATTCACTCCCCTCAAACATACAACCTTCGTCCAATTGGTCCTGACCAGTACAACCACGGCCACCAAGCACGAGTATGCCAGACTGATGGTTAAGCCAACCCACAGACCGGAGAGTCCCCACCCTCGCACCAGAGAAAGATACACTCCAAGAGGAACGCCTGTCAAACGATCAGCCTTCTGACAAGTCCATCAACGGAAACACGAGCCGAGCAAGTAGTCCGCGCTAGGTGCGATGTGTTAGCGACTCATTCGGGGAGACTGGTGATTAATGACCTAGCATTGAGTGATGGGAACACGGCTGTTTTTCCAAGCGCGCCGAGGGAGCCATCGGCCCACGCTCCGATGCCGTGGACAGCCTGGAAGATGGCTATAATGGGCAGCAGGGCAGTTACATTCTCAAGAACGGCTAGAATGCACGGTTATTCGGCAAGGGAATGGAAGTCGTGCCCTGCTCACTCGGATCATTATTGAACAACTTTCCCCATGATGTCGCAGATGCGAGCAGGACATTGCTTGGAATGTACGTCAGGGACCCTGACCGTGGTGCAAGGGAGAAACCAACCTGATGATGAAGACGCCCCCCAAAGTGCCGAAAAACGCGACGCAAGCTGCCATTTTGGCACGCTGTACGTCACCTTTAGCTATCCACTTTTTGATCCTAGGAGGAGCTCAGTCCTCCACAGGGCGCGGATACTGACGTTTCATTACCGATCAGATGATGCATTGCTCATTGCTCTTGGGGCCTGATACAATGTCGTGGCCGTCGTGAGTAAAATTGCTTGTGTGGCGAGAGCGTCTGGACCTAGTCTAGGATCATTTTAGCAACACCCGTCATGGACGCACGCGTGGAATCCATACATGCTTGCAACAGCTGTGATTTCGTCAGGAATGAAAGAAAGGCGGAAATTATAGACTCACCTCCACCCAAATCCTTTGACCAGAGTTGAGATGCGCTTTTCGAAATACCCGAAATACCTGCAAGAACGAGCGCCCCAAACTCTGCGAAAAACGTGGGGTCCGAATGATCCTGTGGTCCTTCACTACCGGTTGGACGAGCAGAGTTGCCATTTGCGGGAAGGGGTTCGTCGGGGACAATGTTCTGTCCCCGCAGGTATTCCACTTCGTCTCGTATGGTGCGCTGAACGATATAAACGATCAGTATAATAGCAAGTGCGTTGTGACTAATGACAGTGCACAGTGGTGCCCCGGCAAACCCCAGCCGAAGTGCGGGTATCGGGCCATCGACTGAGAACAAGTGAAGTGTCAATGGGGCAGGCCCGAGAACGCACAAGAAAATACCTCACCTAGAAGATAATTCAAAACGAGGTTCACAGGCGCGATGGCTGAAAGGACGCGTGTGTGCACGCTTGAAAGCCCTGAGATGAAGTTAGTCTTACTGCGTAGCAACTCAATCACTCCTTCCACCTTGAGACGTCAGATACCGTCTGTGGCCAGCGTTAGCACTTATCTCATGCGAAATGCAGCCAATTACTTCGCTAGTTCGCTAATCGCATACCCAGGTAAACCAGCGGCCAGGACTCGAAGGAACCCGCTTGCAGGGGTGGTGACTTCAGGTTTTTGTCCAAGTCGTTGCAAAAGTGTGCCAGAGTAAACGGTCCACAAGTTCGTGATTGGCTAAACACAAATTCCACGTTCACACTGAGATCGATTGAAGATTAGTTTGCGCTTACGAACAAAGCAATGCCAGTGACAAATGCCGCTTGTGCACAGGCTATCCTCGCGGTGCGATGGTTCGGGGCGTTCGCGAGCACCTTGTCCAATGAACTGGAAAATGAGGTAAGAACTTCGCAGCGCCGTATGCTGTCCACTACCAACCTGATGAAGCCCTGGATGATGCTATATCCTGTGATACTTGTTACTGCCGTACCAATGGTGCTTGCGGCAAGATCCGTGGTCGACAAATGACCCAACGACACTGTGGGTGCTATTACAAGCGAGTGCTCTTGCAAATGTGTACTTGGACACAATTCCGTCAATTGCAAGCAACAAGCATGGGATTGTGTACCCACAATAACCATCCGCCACCATTTCTTGTGAGGGCGTAACATTCTACAAGGACTTTGAAAAGAGGACCGTGTTTAGCTGGATCCTCGTTATCCAACGCGTCGATATCAGGTATACGACTCAGCAATGGGGAAAACGGCCGAAGAAGTAATCCTTCGGCCTGTTTCGTGGCGAAAGCCTTGGGATTGCGAAACGCCACAAGTAACGGCGTTGTCTCTGTAGCGGTTGTGTCGCCATTGGGGTCGCCGACACGTTTCGTGTCGACAAAGTACGATCCCACAATAGGAAGCTTGGCTGCGTAAACGAGAACAATAGCGCGCAGCCTTGTAACCACTAGTGCCTGTGCCTTGTCCTTGATGTCCTCTGTAGAGGTAATCCCGGCAGTATTTGCTATCTCTCCGACGAAAGTCGTGGGGTTTCCAGTTGATGCTTCAACGGCATGGACGGCCCCTCCGGAGATGGAACTCGGAGTGAGAGCAGATTTGGGCAAGGTCGTCGCACCGCCAATAGTGGAATGGGAATCGGAGGGCGGAGGAGCGGTGCCATGCACTTCACCTGATATAATGGAAGATGAGGGTGACCCTCCCTTCACATGTTCCTCGAGCATCTCTTTCCCAGTGCTACCCAAACCTGTCTCCGTGATCGGGGCGACCAAATCAAGGGTACTGCTGTGTGTGTCCTTGCCGGCGGTAGGGTCGCGTGCAGCACCAGGATTGCTTTCCCCTATCATTTGGCCAACTTCTTGCTCAGTATTCATCCTGGAGGGCGACCACGGCGTCGAGAGCGAGAGTAGGACTCGCTGCAAAGGCGGGATTCACCACTTCAGTCCCACGAACTCGGGTCTACCTCGTGTAGGTAATAGAACGCCGTGCGTCTGCTCGGATCGCCAGAATGTACGGCATCCGGGTTGCTGAATCGTTGCCCGTCACTTCGGCAAATCTGGTTAGTTCAGCGGGTGTACATCGAACCTGGGACTCACTTACACGGGGGAAAGCTAAAACTATACCATAAGTCATGCCAAATTTAACTGTCGACAGTGAACGTGTTCATAGTATATCATATTCGATTTGTGCATGCACATGGTACGCTGCGCATTTTTGATGATGAGTCTGTGGCAATCCCGCTGCCAGGAGGTAACCTAAAAGGCGCCTTCAATAAACCTGCATGCGGATGGGCTGGTGGAACTCGACAAACTTGATGCAATACTGGTCGATGGCATCTCCGACTCCGCACTAGCCGAACCCACATTATGCTCAACAGCGGTTTTATTCGTACACCAGGCTTGCCATCTTCAAGCTGAGTCCACCATCATTCCTCGCCTTCACCCATGCCCTCGCTCGAATCACCGCCGATGTCGTGTTCACCGTACCCATCTACAATATCCCACAAGGCATTGATCAACTCTTTCACCCCATCATCTTCTAGTCCTATCGCCAAGAGTTCGCTATCACGTCGCTTTGCCGCACTTTCCACGAAACTGGCGTAAGCAGATATGTACCTCCCCATGGACGGAGACGTTGACAAGGAGGACATCACTTTTAGTGTTTTGGGTCGAACTTCCGGAAAGATCGGAGGAAAAGAAGTGGGGACAGGGCAGCTCGGAAAATGGTGCCTTCCCAATGCTCGCCAGTTCAATTAATACGCAGTACGGATAGGAGGTCGCGTACCACATGAAAACTGGCCTTTCTAGCTCGTGTGCCTTGTTCCACGTGTTATAAATGGCTACTTCATCCTGGGAGAGTCCGCGGGACACATCTCGTCGGGCGAACAACGCTTGACCCTGGGTGCTAACTCAGAACACGGAAACATACTCTCTCATTATCACCTACGTTGGCGTGGAAGGACAGGCTTGGGATGTCACGAAGACTCTCGGTGAATAAACCTTGCGAACACAGGGTCCCACCAAGTGCAGCTAACGGAGATGATTTTCTCCAATTCAAATGGGCGGCCATTGTTTGGAGGTCGTCCGAATCGTCCTTCAACCTATTCAAGCGTATTTTAGCCGATAAGGGCGCACCAAACATGTGTTAGGGTTACCTCAACGGGAAGGTTGCAGTCTCTATATAAGTTGAAAGGACTGCGGAGGATTGGTAAAGAGATTTATTCTGATACGATTCAGTCTAGGAACTGGTAACAGGACGTTGAAAACAGACATCAATACTGTATTCAGGAATCCAGGAACCCCTTTCCCAGAACGGGGGGGATAAAATGGGAACGGTTAGGTCGCAAAATTCGGTGGCGTTCCGCAGTGAGAGGATGTCATTGAGAACTTGCTTTACTTGAAATGACTGTCGACCAAAGAGTTGGTTCTTATTGCATTGGCTCGATGCAGGTTGCTTACATCTCCGATGTCGGCATCGAACGGTCTGACGTTCGAAAGACAAGTAAACGTCATGACCGTGGCCTTTGGATACTCCTCGCGGAAGGCCGATAGCAGAGAGCCCGTAAAACCACCAAAGAATGATGCGTCATTGATCGTTTGTGCCCCCTGAGCAATGGATGAGTTTGCGAAAAAGAAAAAATCAATATTTCACCTGAAAATTGTTGCAATCCTCTACTAGAAGCCGGAGAGACCCATCCATTAGCTCAACATCCTGATCAATTCTTGAGCTCAAGGACATGAAGTACGGTAAGATATATACATCGTCGTACCGCGAAAATGACTCTTGGCTGGCATTCCAGTCGCCTTCAGCGTAGTCCGACATGTCCGGAACTCCATGGATCGACTTGGGATCGAAAAAGACGCGGCTGAAATCGGACCAATATCGTATTTTTGTAGCGCTTAATTCTGCTTGTTCGTCGGTGTTCTCCAGAAGGGAGTGGTATTCACTCTGGGGTATTTGCTCTTGCTCCTGGAGATTTATAATCCCATGCCTGTCATGAGATAGAGGACAATCAGTCGTGCTACGTAGCTCTACATACTCACCAGGTTGTTGGCGAGAGCGGAATCTCTTCCCGGTGCGAACATTTTGCGAGCGTGCCGAAATTCGCTTTGGGAAATGCGGGTGAGACACGCAGACTCTGTACATCACAAAAGGTACTCGTACATTTCTGATCAAAAGCGAGGACCCTCGGACACAGTGTGGGCTGATTCTGTAAATTAAGTAGGGATGATGCACCCTAACAGAAGTTCCCTACGTACATGATCATCACGCCCCTCTTTGAATGAGATGTTGTGATCGATTATGGAGACATGATTTTCATCGTAGACAAAGTAGTTCTCCTGTGCATTCCAATAATGAGTTCCAGTATAGTTTGAGAGAGAGCCAGCTTGAATATAGATGATCTCCCTCATTGTTGGTACGGAAGTTACGTTAATTGCCGTGGCTCCGTCAACTTCCATGAAATTCCCACCCGAATTCGTGGTCTACAGCAATTCACCACACAGGATGTTTACGCTCTTCGGAGGTGAGTCCATATACCGTTAAATGGCTTCTCTATAAATGTTGACACAGTATCATTCCGCATGTTTAAAGGCGCCCATAAAAATGGGTTCTTGAAGGATGCTGTCGTGATTGCACGCACTGCCTTGCCAATTGCCCATGGTCTGGTGCTCAGTTTTACAGCATGATGACTAGATACGATAAGAACTCTCCTCGTCCTTGGGTTCCGCTCTCAGTATACCCCGTGTCCTATTACTGTAGCAATTACTGCGTCATACAACCCCGCTTTCGGTGATCAGTGGCGCTAAACGCCACACATATGTCAAGATGTTGCATTCTCAGTTCTACCTGTTTCGTTACAATTATCAACTCAGTTTCAGTTATTCGATGATTGCCTTGCCCTAGGAGGATATCCAACCTTCCTTTTCTCATCGTTTTGGATTACAGTGCGGATTCTTCAAGTCTTCCTACTGTAGCGCCGACTAAACGCCGCCTTATCGGCGGTGAGTAACTAAGTTCACGTTCACCCTCCGCAAAATGACACTCAGCTTACGACGACACATACGTGTGCAGCCTATCTCTGCGAAGCCGCCGTACGTCATTTTATCGACAAAAGGCGGCGTTGCACATGGATACTTCAGCGCGATTGGGCTAACTTCTTTGCACTGCTTGGTGATGTCGCTTCCTGGGAGGAGACACAGATGGGCCGGGCTTAGATCCCGCCCCTGAAGGGGTCCGCGTGTTTATGAACTTTTAGCTCGCTGCATGTCAGGTGGCACGACTGCCGACTGGCTGGACGCCAATCTACACGCCCCTAGGCGCTTAATCTACACTTCCTGTGGTATGCATCATGTGAGGTCGCACTTCTTGGCATTTGTATTGAACCCTGCTCCGACTGCCCGGCGGGAAGCAGCAACAGCTCTAGCGGGTAAATACATGGTATCATCTGCAGAATTAGAGAGATAATGCAGGGTTGGGGGGAAGGGAACTACCACCATGAATCGACGATGGAAGGGAACGTTGATCTATGTGGACAAGGGTTCGACGCATTTAGCCAGTTTTTGTTTTGAGATTCCTCCAAAGTGTCGTGAAGAGAACCCCACCGACGCCCACAAGCCCTATCTCTAGTCCCACAAATTTTAACATTCCGACGGTGACACCTGACCCACCCCAGATAGCACCAGTCAGCCGACCAACGTAGTTGGAGTATTGAATCGCCATGGAACTCCGCCTATTCCATTCGGGAGGGAGCTGCTTGCTCAAGAGGCTGAGCGTCACGGTGGTGGCGAGATTAAAACCAAGGGCGACGGGCCACCAGCACGCAAACAACGATCCGTACACGACCTTGCTGGTAGCGAGAAGTGAAATGAAAACCAAGAGCCCACACAGGCCCAGGCACGTCCCGAAAGCTAGGAGGTGTCGATCTTCAATGTGACGTGCAAAAAGCGTGCTTGCAAAGAAGAATGGAAACGCAGTGATCCCACCAAGTGCTATGAAATTACCCGCCGCAAAGGGTGACCAGTTGAGGGTAGAGGTGGCAGCGCCGAAAACGGGGAGATTTGCCTCCCAGGCCCCGAGGACGAAGAAGCAGAGCATAGAAAACCAGCACATGCAGATAATGACGCCCCATTGCGCGCGCGTGATATGGAAGAGGTGGGAAACCAACGATTCTTCTAATGTCAATGGAGGGCGAGTAGTCGGGCCAAAAGTTGGGTCTTCGACTTCTTCAACGGCAGGGGAAGGTACGATTTCGCGAAGTTCTGAGTTCATTTCCGTTGTGGGAACATCTTCAAAATATCTGGCTACAACGAACCAGAAGATCACGTAGCAGCAAGCCATGACCCAACCAGGACTAGTATACCCGTTGAAGATTGCGTTCTGGAATCCAATCTTGTATAGCAACCCGCCGAGGAACGGACCGACGGTCATTCCCAGAGCTTGCCCAACGACTAGCCAGCTGGAAAGTGTCGTCCGACGGCGAATCCCAACAATCAACGGATCTGTGCAATATCTTTTGCAGTACATGAATCCCGAGAATGAGACGCCGTTTAAGCATCGTCCGACGAGGATCAAGTAGAGGAAGTTGGCACGATACGCAATCGCGTATGCAACATGACCCAGAATGCCCGCAAAGCATCCGATGTGCAATGCCGTGGCGTACCGTCCTAAAAACGAATCAACGTTCGATTCATCCATCACAAAGACTGGATGTGATCCACCTTTGTCATATCTGGTCATTGGGACGAGTGCCAGACCACTAAACAAGGTGGGGATACCGATGACAACCCCAGAGAAGGTTGCGCTTCCGCCCAGATATGCAGCGTATTTGCTCGAGGAAGAAATAATGATGAAGAAGGAAAGCTTTCGATTGCATTATGGAACTATGGAATGCTTATAAGGCGTGATGCGCACCTGCATCAATATGTTGTAGGTAATGATGATGCCCAAGGATGTCATCTTTGGGAGCTTGAACTCCTCCCTAAGCTCTTCAAGGTCACTAGAAGGACCTCTTGAATTTTTGATCAAACCAGTACGACTAAGTAGTTGCCGGAACATGTTCTTTGGTATCAAAGTCGTCAATCCACTGAAAGTGCACCAATGTCGTGACGGAATCGAACTCACCCAAAAGAAGTGGAACGGCTTGAGTGTGAATCCGCACGGCTCGTTGACTCTGCCTTTTGAGGCGCGCACGGGTCATTCGGCATCTCAGTGAAAAATGTTCAGAAGGCGGTTCAACTGCACAGAGATAATTATCACCACAAGAACACCGAGCGGCTCGAAGCCGGACAAGAAATTTCTATTGAATGCGACAAGCCATACGAGCCCGTTGAAACGTGTGTCAATTGGATGGGTGTTCAACCAACGTTTGACAGTGGCGTCAATTACAGTTGCAGTGGTCGTTTCAGACAGGCTAGTACTTCTACCGGGTATGATCATTCTGCAGCCCTCTACCTCGTAGAACAAACACGAGGCCACCCTTGGTCACCGAGTCCGGTACTTGAAGAATGGAAGACCGCGGCCAAGAGATCCACGTCAGAATTTCCTCATTCTGTAGCTCAAGTCCGGACAGCCCACCGTAAAACATTAAGGGTGTGCGGATCTCACCCGAGCACGAGTCGTGAACATCCCCGTTCCGATTTTGATTCAGGCGCTCATCATTACTGTCATATTACCGCGCGAGACCGTAATGGGTTACACCCTATGATCAGCGCTAATCGCGAATTGCAAGAGACGCCCCCTTTAGGACCGCTTTGGCCCCAAGCACTGGCTCATTAAGTACCGTATAACGCGGCCTTGGGGATGTGGCGAGCATCACGCATCACGAGCGGTTCTCCTTCGCGCTATACCCAATTACAGTTTCGGATGCGTCTGAAGGGAAGATCACGGCATGTGCCACACCTGTGAATTCGTTCGAGCGCCTGATAGTCTGAGAATTTTGCGACGGACCCCTGAAATGCATCACCGCCTCCATACACGCTGGAGCAGAAGCAATCATCACGCAATCCCCGTCTAAGTACATAAGGCGGAGACAGAAAGATGAACGCCAGAATCTCATTCACCAGGGCAGCTCACCATGGTCCGTCTCCCCACCTCTGATCTCAATGATCCCGACACCTTCCCTACGTTCCGAAACCTGCCCAACGAGTACGAGATAAACGACGCGTACTTTTCATCCACAAAGCCAAGGAAACATTGGTGCTTCCTCGGCCGAGTGGTTAGCAGTGTTGTGACCGTGCGGCTCATGCTGGAGGTAGAAGACAAGAATGGAAACAAAATCCTGGTCGCATTCCATACAGATGATCGTGGCGCTGCGCTCCAAGGGGCGTGCAAGCCCGGAGACACCATCGCGGTGCTTTACGCCACTCAACACATATTTGCGTTCAGCCCACCTGGCTTGAGGTTGGAAGAGACCAGACACGTGAAGGTGTTCCCTTACATGCTAGAGGACATGCTCGCAGCAAGCAAGGTGATTTTTGAAAGCAGCAGGGCCACGAAGTGCGAGGTTTGTGGGAAGATGGATGCCAGCGTGAAGAAATGCGCACGATGCAAAACCGCATGGTACTGCTCCAAGGTAAGTCGTCTCAAATACGTGGCTTAGCCACAAGGGTAACGAGAGCGCTTCAGGGATGCCAAACAAAAGGGTGGACGGCGCACAAGGACGATTGTGCCATCTTCCGCGAGGTGCAATGGTTTATCACCAGAAACTGGGGGACCGGCAACAATGCCTACACGTTTCCAGTCGAACGTCTCCGTTGGCGCTCATTGTGATACCACTGATTGCATCTTGGCCTTCTTACAGTGTCGACGGGCACTAATTACGAGTTTTTTTGTATGGCATTCGTCTCGGAGAAGTGTGTCCACGCACCATTTATGCACCTCTATGTTTAGTATGTTCGATCGGCATGACTGCCTTAGTTCTATGCAACTCAATTTGTTTTACGAGCACTCCATGTCAAGTATTTAGATAGCAATAGCTGGATCTACTGTTTCGGACTATGATGGAACTATTTGGCATGATCAACTATCGTTACATGGAGTGATAAAGGATACCTACAATGTCACGTAACTGAGCCTGGGCATCATTGAATTGCTTTTCGAGAAACTTGGACTGGGATGGAGTACATTGTAGCTGACGAACCACTCAAGAAAACTCGACATTACCTTTTTGTTCAGATTATTGATATCGTCCGTCAGTTCCTTCTCCTGACTCTTCAATTGTTGTTCCATAGCTTTCTGGGGCACCAACATAAACCTATTTCGAGGGTCATTTGTCTCCCTGGCTCGTGAGTGAATCCACTGACATCTTTCCTACTCCTTTGTATAAATTTACATCTCCTTCGATGGTCGTTATTTCACCGATAGTTAGCTGGACGATGCGACGTTCACGCTCCTTGGTGGCACATTGTTGTCTTGCCAGATTCAAAGCACGCTGTGATTGGACTGCGGTCTGTTGGATCTGGACTAGGATCTTTGGTGACAAGTGAGGCCGTAGTCAGGACGTGTACGGCAGAAGAAAAATACCTTTCTCAGTGTCTCGTCGGACAGTGTAGCCATGGTGTTACAATCGGTTGGTCATGGATGACAGGCTAGTCCGGAGTTCAAAATTTGCTCTTCCCGCCTTCATACGCGTCCAACGAACGCGCTCCGACACACTCATCATCATGGCTTCTCTCGAGGATTACGACGAGTTCGGTAACTATATTGGCGCGGATTTGGGCTCTGAGGATGAGGAGGAAGAGGCAATGGAGACAGGCTTTGGCGAGGCACCCCGGCGTGAACCTGCACCTGCTCTCGAAGGGTACGAGGAGGAGCCAATGCAAACAGAGGAAGCCGGTGCGCTCATGGAAGTAGAGGGTAAGGCTTTCCTGCTCGGAAATGAAGATATTCAACGCCAACATTGACACCAGAGCCCGTTCATAACGCTGTCGTCCTGCACGAGGACAAGCAGTACTACCCTTCTGCTGAAGAAGTGTATGGTCCAGACGTGGAGACCCTCGTACAGGAGGAGGACGCGCAACCATTGTCAGAACCAATTATTGCCCCCATAAAAGTACGGAAGTGGACGGTGGAAGAGAAGGACATGCCCAAGACGCGTTTCGACAAGGGGTGCGTCGTGTACTCTTGGGTTCCTGTTCCTTCTAATCAGAGCATCTCTCAGATTCTTATTGAACATGTTGTCCTTCCCCGAGATGGTGCGAAATGTCGCGATAGTTGGCCACTTGCATCATGGAAAGACGGCGCTCATGGATATGCTTGTTTTTGAAACCCACAAGCTCATCTGGGATGCCGATAACCCGGTCCGTGAGTTGTTTCTTTGTACGGCCATCACTCACATTTCTCGGTCTTCAGTTAAAATACACCGACACTCATGTCCTGTCGCGTGAGCGAGGCATTTCGATCAAGTCGTCCCCAATGTCGTTGGTCCTGTCGACTACCAGTGGCAAATCACACTTAGTGCACTTCATCGACACCCCAGGGCACGTAAACTTTGTCGACGAAGTTGCATCAGCGATGCGACTCGCTGATGGTATCCTGCTGGTGGTCGACGCTGTTGAAGGGGTCCGTCCACACAGTTGGAACTCATGGTCGAACTAATGATGGCACAGATGATGGTCAATACTGAAGCTATAATTCGACATGCCATGCAAGAAGGTATCAAAATGACACTCCTGGTAAACAAAATTGATCGGCTGATCCTTGAATTGCGTATTAAACCCACTGACGCTTACTACAAAATCAAACACACTATCGAGGAAATCAATACATTCATTAGGTGGCCTCGTTTTCACATCCGCAGACTCTGCCCTAACTAGTTGCGCTAAACAGTGGCATCAATCCCGACCCGGAGTTACGCCTAAGCCCCGAAAATGGGAACGTCGCGTTCGGAAGTACCGATATGGCCTGGTGTTTTACGCTCCGGTCTTTCGCCCAAATGTACGCGGACACTTATGGTCCTCTCGATGTACCTGCCTTTGCCGATCGCCTCTGGGGAGATATCTACTTCAACGATGAGACACGAAAATTCACCCGCAAGGCCTCCGACCCCGAACAATCACGAACATTCGTACACTTTATCTTGGATCCTCTTTACAAGATTTACAGCCATGTACTAAGCGAGGAGACAGACGACCTCAAAGAGACGCTCGCATCACTCCGTATCACGTTGAAGCCCGTGATGTACAAAATGGATGTTCGGCCACTGCTCAAGGTGATCCTTGACCAATTCTTTGGACCGGCGACGGGGCTTGTGGATATGATCGTCGAGCATATCCCATCACCAGTGGCTGGCTCTCCGACAAAAGTAGAGCGGACATACAATGGTCCACAGACCTCGGAACTCGCTGCATCTATGAAGGCTTGTGACGCGGAGGGTCCTTTGATGGTACAGATAACCAAACTCTATCACACGACAGATGCTCAGTCTTTCAGGGCATTTGGTCGTGTTTTGAGTGGGACACTACGAAAGGACGCGGAAGTCAAGGTTTTGGGAGAAGGCTATTCGCCGGAAGATGAAGAGGATATGATGAAAGCGACGGTCGAGGATCTTTGGATAAGTGAATCAAGGTGAGAAGCATTGCTTCGTGCTGCACGCCTACTTTACGGATCTTCAACAGGTATTTCATCCCAACAGATGAGGTGCCCGCTGGCAACCTTGTCCTCATTGGTGGTATCGATGCTTCTATTTCCAAAACCGCTACGCTTGCTTCCCCTGATTCTGAAGAGGACCTATATATTTTCCGACCCATCAAGCACATGACTGAATCTGTCCTCAAGATAGCGATCGAGCCTATTGCACCATCCGAGCTTCCCAAGATGTTGTCAGGTCTGCGAAGTATCAACAAATCCTACCCTCTTGCTGCCACGAAAGTTGAGGAAAGTGGGGAACATGTGCTCATTGGCACAGGGGAGCTGTATTTGGACTGCATTATGCACGACCTCCGAAAACTCTTTTCGGAAATTGAGATCAAAGTTTCCGATCCCGTCACCAAGTTTTCCGAGACAGTTTTGGAAACGAGTGCACTCAAATGTTACGCCGATACTCCGAACAAAAAGTGAGTCATATATTGTACCTTGCAAAGGATGTGACTAACGAGTCGATCAGGAACAAGATTACAATGATTGCCGAGCCACTTGAAAAGGGGATAGCGGAAGACATTGAACGCGGTAGGGTGACTATGCGAATGACCCCGAAAGAGCGAGGAACATTTTTCCAAGAAAAGTACCAGTGGGATCTTTTGGCTTCGAGGTCAATATGGGCATTTGGCCCCGACGACAGTGGACCGAACATCTTGTTGGACGACACGTTACCTTCCCAGGTGGACAAGAAACTATTGGGATCTGTCAGGGAATATATCAGGCAAGGATTCCAGTGGGGTGCACGGGAAGGTCCACTATGCGATGAGCGTAAGTCGTCGTGTTGTTCGTACCGAAAATGCATGAGTTGAGCGGATGTGCGACAGCGATGCGGAATGTCAGGTTCCGGATATTGGATGCCAGCTTAGCGCAGGAGCCAATTTTCCGTGGCGGTGGACAAATCGTACCTACAGCGCGACGCGTGTGTTACTCTTCATTTTTGATGGTACCCTTGTTTCACCATTTGCATTGGGTTGGGCTCATTAGAGTATGTCTAGGCTACGCCGCGCTTGATGGAGCCCATATACTATGTAGAAGTGCAGGCGCCAGCAGACTGTATTTCTGCAGTGTATACTGTGCTTGCCAGGCGGAGAGGGCACGTAACACAAGACACCCCGAAAGCGGGTTCACCGCTGTACACCGTCAAGGCACTCATCCCTGTCATCGACGCCAACGGCTTTGAGACAGACTTGCGTACGGCGACGCAGGGGCAGGCATTTTGTTCGCAAGTATTTGACCATTGGTCGATTGTCCCCGGTGAGTGGCTCTAAATGTATGTACAGGGACAACATCGAGCAAAATGTCGTAGGTGATCCGACGGACACGGGCATCAAGCTAAGGCCACTTGAGCCTGCATCTGGACAAGCGCTCGCGAGAGATCTCGTGCTAAAAACGCGACGGCGCAAGGGGCTGGGGGATCAGATAGCAGTGTCCAAGTACTTGGACGACGAATTTGTGGTATGTGTTCTTGTGACGATGCTGGTATCCATGCTCAACAACGAATGTAGCTCGCACTGTCGGCTTCTGGTCACGCCGATTTGCTAGGATAGAGATATCGCCTTGTTTCACTGCCGCCGGTTATCTTTCCTCCAGTAGGATTTGTATAGCACCTGTTCTGATAGGCAACGCTGCATGGTCTCAGAGGTGTTTTGCCAACCGTAATAACTCTGGTGTGCAATGTCACTCGAGTGAGAAGTTGAATTCAGGACCCGACTCCTTTGTCGAATCCGGTCGCACTCCACAGCTGTGGCTGGATGTTGTTGGCGACGGACGTCATTCTTAGCCACCGAGGGTGGTGAGCAACGGCCATAGATTGTTGGTTTGAATTCATAGAACCAAAGTTCACGCGTGTGGTGCATTTTCTTTAGCTGCCACGCGCTGCCGCTAGGAGCTATAAAGACCCCTTCAAGCCAATCCCTCGTCCCTGTTGCATTGTCAATTATCGCCGGTTTCCAATCTTGAGTTCAGCATCGACCACGGCCAGGACGGTGCTGGGCTGCAGGCGAGGATGTGCATAGACACGATGGACGAGGACCGGGGAAAGTGAAAAAGTCTAGCCCCTTCCCTTCTATTGAAGCACACCAATCTGTTCCCCGGTGCGTGCCCAAGTGCGAAGACAGACGTAGCTCATAGCGGGATCACTAACATGCGCGACGGAGTGCACAGAGGAAACTGAACGACAGGACATACCGTGTGATGGTGTGATGGACATCGCACATCCTGAAGCAGCAGGTCCTGAATAACGCTCCGTGTATTCGCAACATTGTACATACACGAAAGACACGCAGTGTCTCGATCTAGTGTCGTCTTGTCGTAGCTCCAAGAAAAGAACGGTGAGTGAAAGTGAGGACAAGTGAACGTAGCCAACCTCTGCAGCCACGGTGAACGCGAGAATGGAGACAGCAGCAGAATACATCGTAAGTTCTGTGTCCACTACATGATTAAGGTACATTTTCCTGACTGTATGCGGTTATTTTTGCAGGCTGAGGGCAGATGTACGTACATTCTTAGCGGGAAAGGGGAACCAGCGCATCAAGATCACGGACGGTTTCGCCACCATTCATGACAACGGCATCTTCCGCGTCAATGGCAAACCGAACGAACCTCAGTATGAAGTCTGCCCACAGAACGGCAGCTGACCCAGAAACCGTCCCCTCATGTTGGCGGAACTCGACTGTGTCGTGCTTCAAAAGCGACGTGAAATTGACCTTTCCAGCAAGTGGTTAATTACAACGCAAGAAATGAATTCTGGAAGACATACTTTAAAGAACTTGGAGTCTTCGTACCCGTCATATGCCAGATCATCTCCTGCCACGTGATTCATGATTTGAGCCAAACCTCTGACATCCACTGCCTCCTGAATTCGCTTGAAAGCGTCCCCCAGGGTTAGATCCTTGAGCAACCCGTTGAAACGGTTAGACAGGATGTTATAGTTGTCTTGTACGCGGTGAGTGGGATGGATTGAATCAAGCGCAGCTAAAATGAGAAAGACGCCAGGTCATATCTAGCCTTTTGGCAAAGATACAGGTGCTCACATTCAAAACGACAAACGAACATGGCAAGACGCTTCAATTGTGGGAGGGCAAATTTGGAGTCTTGGCCATGACCAAGGTGAACATGAAGGCCAGTGGATCGATTGGCTTTCCACACAACACGAGCAGATACACACTCTAAGGCGGCGTTCACTTGAGTTTTCCAACCCTCCTTATCTGTGTCATAGAAGGTTGGAGACACGAGCTCCACCCCAAAGCGAGAACGGAAAGCACTTTCCGAGGCATCTGATCCAGAGGTAGCTTCTTCGATAGTCGCGTCTGTGACCACGTTCCGTACGGCATAGTTGGGTGTTTCACGAGTAGAAGATGGCAGAAAAATGCGCGCAGGGATCCCAGCGTTCTTTAATGCACTGGCTATGATAAAAAGCTTGTCGCGTTGCGAAGAGGGTATCGATGCTTGCGGAATGAGCGCCAAGACAATAGCTTCAAACTCCAGTCCGATCGACAGGGGCATATTGGAACCTGCCAAGATTTGCGTTCGGTTCCTGGACCCTTTAGGGTTCAGGTTGTTGAGGGGGAGGATTACTTAAGCGATTATCTAAATTTTGTTTCTCACGTACGCCCTGAGAAGTATTTTCCTTGCTGGGCAAAGTAACAGGATCACATGAT
>JBBPUG010000468.1:0-22101 GCA_038094535.1 Tubosaeta aff. alveolata
TGGCACCCAGTTTCTCGATGATGAATCCACGAGTGTCCTCTGATAGAGCATATGATTAATCCATACCATTCTTCCACGACCACTGACGTACCACACTGCAACAAGCAATCTAGACCATCCATTGCGGAGCCGAAAATCACTCCTGTTTGGCTAATAATCACATCGAGTAATTTTACGATCATTTCTAGTATATCTTGGGTGAGGATGTGTTCGTGTAAAATCTGGTGTTTCGTCAGGGGTCTTATAAGAGCGATCAGTCTAGGGTCATCCTGATGCTTGTGTGCCGCCAGAATAGTATGGAGAATATTCCTTGCATTATGGAGTATATCTTGTGAAAGTTCCACCTGAGATGGGTCTCCTGCATCAGAGGCTGCAACAGAGAAGCGATGGGGAAAAATGACACCTGGAAGAGAACGCTTACCAGTTTCGTAATAAGCGATGGTGGCAACTAACCCAACGATAGGGGAGCGGTCGCTGCTGTGAATGAGGTTCACAAGCTGAGACCGCCAATTTGGTACATTCCTGACGCATTGCCTCCCCTCCTCTGAAAGGCAGTCACTATGTGGATCGAAAGAGAAAAGAGGACTTACTAGTTCCAAGCATAAACAACAATGTGTCGAGGTATATTGGCTCAACCTCCTTCGAATCCCCTAAGTGGGCCATCAGCTTCTGAGCGCCGGTGTCCTCAAACAATCCTGTCTCCCATAGCCCGTTGTCTAGTCCTCCATCAAGTTCGCCATGTACGACGGGGATATAGAAACCTTCTCCTAGAGACGCCTGTGGTCTGTATGTATTGCCGTACAAGATGGATGCATGAATCTTTTGACCTGGAATGATACGGCGAGGTTGGAACCGATACACACTAGAGAGTGTAGGATTAGCGACATAGCAGCGAAATACTACTGGCCTCACCGTCGAGCATCGTCGCCTGCACCACTAAAAGACACTTGGGGCTTGATGGGTACATATTCAATGACTCGCCATGCGCTGGTCATCGAATCACTGGTGCCAAGATCAATATCATCGGGAACCCAGACCCTATCCGTCGGGTACAACACTAGGCCATTGGCTGTGGCTTCCCGACGCATCCATAGTAACGACACGTGCCCGGAATGATAATTCCCAGGTCTGTCCATACCACCGCTATGCAGAAAACGTCAGTTTCAACCAAGCAAACCTTTGAAGGTGGACTTACACGTCCGAATGACTACCGGCGAACCAGACTTCTTTGATGTCGGTCGTCTTGTTCTTGTCCGACTTGTCACTTGAAGTGGATCCATGCCGTTCGATCGTGGGAGATGACATGTATTCAACATCGGGAGAAGTGGCAACACTCTTGGACTTCCGGTCGTCCGTCTGAGTGTTGACTTCATAAATGTATTCTGGCATGAACTTGACACGGAGTTCATCGAGGGCCAGCGCATGTCGGAAATGGCAAGCGTGTGCAGCGGACAAAGAAGCCGAAAGAAAGACGTTTCCTCTTATAATCCCCACTGAGGAAACAGTGTCCCTGGATAAGATCAGTCTCATAACGTACGAGTGAGACATGAACATACCATACACCGACAAAGTGTACTCTTAAGCCTTTCCACGAAAACGTGTTCTTGAAATTCCTCGCGATTTCCTTTCTCTCTGGGTTCCCTGAATAAATCACTTCATAGGAATCGTAAGCCCTGTCCGGCATGTATTTATCGAGCTCGTGCAAGTTACTAAGCATCTACTCACGTTCCGGTTTGCTTCTCAGTCGGCTCCCTTATCAACCCAACCTGTCACACCCATTGAGTTCCGTAGGCCCAAACACATTACTCTGTGCCTCCTACCTCATGTATCATGGCAGCAAGTATCCGCACTTGATATGCGTCCCGAGAAAATCCTATGACCAAATCATCAACTACGAAAGATGCAACAGGAAACCCAACCTACCAAAGAGGTATATCTGATCCCCATCTTGATACGTTTTGGCCAACCAGCCGTATGTTTCCTTGACCGTCTCCCCCTTATTCCTGTCACGAAGAACTTCATACCGTCAAGAAGCGTATGCTGCAACGATCACAAACCAAGCAACAGCCATGTCAACCTTGTTCAAGACTGCTTTCCCCACACGATTGAGAACATTCGATGATTTCGGCCCCGTACCGATTCCGCTAGAGTAATACGCAAGTTGTTTCGGATCAGTCGTTTCTTGATCAATCTTGGAGAACAATTTCACGACATTGGTGTTCTGATGAAACAGTCAGCAGAGAGATTGGAGACATACGGAACGCTTACATTCTGACCGAATTCATTGGAAGTACCATCGATACACACGATGAGGTTCCTCGAATTTTCTTTCGGTCGTGCATTGCACTGGGTGCATCTGGGAGGGAAAGATCCGAGAGATCCAGCGACAGGCCTCTCTGCAGTGTCCGCAGTCATGAGAGATCAGATGCAAGCGAGCACAAGGGGCTGATAAGGGAAAAGTCCCAGGATTTCGATGCATCACGGTTGTGAGCTCAAATAGAGTCAGAACGTGAGGAATCGAACCATGAGCTCAAGACAGCAAATGATACGCCTTACGGCTGGATCCTGTTTTACGTTCCTTCCATGGGCAGAAGAATATGGATGATATGCACAGCATGTGCAACGTTGCACCCCTGACAGCCTCTCAAGAACCGAACGGCTGAAGGTTCTTGCTAGAGGAACATCTGAACAGTTAGAATTCAACGTCAACAGATACTTTCCAGCAGAGTCACACTAGCCAAGGGAACTCAAGAACGATTGACCAGGAACAAGAGCTGCCGCCTGCGTATAATTTGAATTATAAATATACGTAGCAGCAGCAGCAATGAAGTTACACTGACCGCTGGATCAAGATCTCGCCCATTGATGTGCCTTACCGTTGTTGTTGCGGTTAATTGAAGTTCAATGCTGTGGTACTACCGGCCCGGGCCCGGGACAGTTGAGCTGCCGGTGCCAAACCGTCGACTCCGTAATTGCCAGCCCGCCCATCTCCGACTCGAACTAGTAACTGTACGTAGGCCTCGACCTGGTACCGTCCTGAGTGTGAAGGGACCTTCAATGAGTTCGCAACACCGTAGGCTTCTAGCATAACAACTTCGACAGCAGTGGCACAATCATATTAGTAACTTTGTGACTCTACTACAGCAGTGTGCGGCCAGCTCAGCCTGTCAGTGTCATTTTGCGGTTTGTCCCTGTGCGTGGCGCTCCACTCCTAGTAGTACTAGTAGCGTTCGCCCTACTTCAATGCGGGACTGACGAATACCAGTATGAACGGTGTTAGAACCCACGCACACGCAAACACCCAATCATCAAACGCTGCTCTGTATCATGGAGTCGAAGTACTATGCAAGCTACAAAAGTATTCCACAGTCAAGTCATTAGAATAGGGAAGTATGTACATCAAACCCGTGGCAGACCCAGCCATCCGACACCCTTGTGCATCAGTGGGTAGGACCACTTGCTCAAGGACTTGCCGCATTGGTTGTCTTCTCTGCGTCTGCACCACCTTGCGCAACAACAGTCTCCGTACCGTGGGCATGCGCACCCGAAGGGCCTTCATCGTCTTCGCCACCGTGTTCACCCGGAGAATCACTCTCGCCATGCCGGCCAGGGATAGGGATGTTAGGCATATTAGGGAGGGGGATGTTGGGCATGTTAGGGAGGGGGATGTTGGGCATGTTGGGGAGGGGAATATTGGGCATATTGGGCATATTAGGGATTTGGATATGATGCACCCCACTGCGCAGCGTGTCCAAGATCTGAGCATCCCGATACCGCGCTACTACCTTGTTGAAGAACCTAGACAGTCATCTCCCGTCAACCACCATGCTCAAAAGAAAGGTCAATCTGATCACTCACGCGACTGCTCGGACTGACAGATAAACTGGTGCTACGACAGCCACGGCCAAAACGGCTAGGGTCGATACACCCAACAGCGCTGGGAGGATGGTGACCGCGGCCACGGTTTTATCCCGGAACAACTCCCCAAGGCGGTCCCAATGCTTGACGTGGGGTAATACGGCGTCCCCGACGGCCATAAGACCCTCTTCCGACAGTTCCTCGTCGACGGCTTTGATCATCTTGTCGAGTACATCAATGACGTCGCCTGAGAAAAGGTCAAATAAATTTTGGCGCCTTCTTGATGAGACGAAAGAGACCGACTCACCGCGATTTGGGGTGTTGACGCGCCACGCCGACGTGTCCGTCCCATCAATAAGCGTCCCAGTAAGATACAGATGCTTCAAACTGCCGTATTGTAACGTGGCGCGCGTGGTATTCCGCAACTTTTCTAAGGCATTGCATTACCGCGTCAGTTTTGCCATTGCAACGCGGGGAGTGACAGCGACACTCGCCATTCTGGGCCAAAATACGTAGAGCACATGCAGGCCCCATCATCCAGGAAGGTGGTCTGGACGGCGGGTCCGGTGAGTCAGGTTGCGCAGCAGGCGCTTGGGGTGTGGCAGCTGGTTCGGTTTCGGGAGCGGGAGTCGCCGTGGATGTTGCTGGTGCAGTCGGTTGGATTAGCAAGTAACCCTCTGGAAGAAGCATCTCGACGATTTCATATATCCTAGGGCCGATGGCCGCCACACCGTGCTCTAACGCCACGATGAGTCAAAAAGGCCTCTGAGATGACCGAAACACATACCTGTCTGAGCCAACGCGGAAAGAATCATCACTCCCGCTTTCTGTGCCTTCCAATCCG
Source organism: Tubosaeta aff. alveolata (assembly GCA_038094535.1). Taxonomy (NCBI): domain Eukaryota; kingdom Fungi; phylum Basidiomycota; class Agaricomycetes; order Boletales; family Boletaceae; genus Tubosaeta; species Tubosaeta aff. alveolata. The sequence goes on from JBBPUG010000468.1 coordinate 4,703, forward strand.
GTTTCTTCAGATGCTCCAAACTCTTTGCCACAAGTTGCATGGTCCAGGGACCGTCCTCATCTGGATCTCGCATGAGTTACGATGAACGGGTAACGTCATTCCCGCACTAACCAAAGGACCGGAAAATATCCAAGCAAATCAGACTCGTCCGAGTCTCCCTCGACTTGCCCTTGGCTAGCTTTGAGTTAAGAACCTCGGTAATGTTATAGACCTTGATCTGTTCCCGCAGGTCGGCTAGTCCAGAATTTAGCATGAGCACCACGTCGTCGGAAATGACTGGTCCATTACCGTGTTGCATAAAGTCTCCAAAGATCTGAAATCCTTCCACTTGGCCAACGGCATCATCAAAGTAGTCGAGTCGTAACATTCCCACAATATTTTTCGGAAGGAGTTCATTGTCCTTGACGGATTCTTTCATGTCACCTGGCGAAATTCTCAGCTTCACTGGGTATTACCGCACCTTTCCGCTTACTATATTTTATACAAGTAGCCAACGCGAACGCGGCGAGCAATGCGCTGTCCTTGCGCCTCAGCTGATTGATGAAAATGCCCAACAAGTCGATTTCGTGCAGAAAAGTTCGGATGTGCTCGGCTTTGAATGTTTGATAGATAAGTTCACATCGTTGCCCCATGGATATGGACTCACTCTCGCATAGCTTCAGAAGCGTCAACGTGGCGGCGGTGCGCTCCCGCGCATTGCCTTTCTGTACGGCCCTTTTTAGCTCTCCGACGAGCCTCCTCTGCCTGTCCGTCAGCTCCGTGGCATCTGAAATAAAAACATTATCGCTGAATCTTGTTGAGAACTTCCATGAACTTTACTCACTGACACCGAAGAGTTCGCGTAAAACAAGTTGGCCGGGATCTGCATCATGACTTTGTTCATCTGCCGAGCCACGTCTGTCTGGGCTCAAGCGGACCAAGGCTCCAGCAAGATTTGCTCGAACGTTTGCGTTGCGAAGGTTCAATTGCCCTATAATATAAAACATCAGAGAATAGGAGAGATCCGAGGACGTTTGACTTACCTTGTTCGTTCGGGTCATAGAGAGCAAGCAATATTTCGACAGAAAGGAGACCGACTAGTTGTTTATTCTTTTCCGCCAGCTCCCTGAGTCTAGGCTTTACCATCGAAGCCACTGATCTCGCTGTTATCATGTCAACGCTGACTTCTTGTCTCTCGACGTTGCGCTTGCTTACCTTCGGGAATTTGTGCTAGGGTCATTACCATACGCAGCGCAGCAATTAAGAGGCGTGAATCTAGGAAATATATGTTCGCATTCCTAACGATAAACGGAGTGCTTCTCACCTTTACTTTTTATATCTAAAATCCGAGAAAGTCTCGTGACATTTGAATACGGACAGTTGCTACCGAGCTTCTCGATGAAAACTCCCCGGGTATCCTCTGACCGAGTTATGAGCGGCCTAATATACGTATGCGTGATTACTGACGCACCGCACTGCAACAGGCAGGTCAAGCCATCCATGGCCTGTCCAAAATTCCCTCCTGGGAGGTTAATGATGGCATCGAGTAAGTTCATGAGGACTTCCAATAAATCTTGAGTAAGAATGCGCTCCCGCAAAATCTGGTGCTTCGTTAGTGGTCTCAAAAGAGCGACCACTCTAGGGCCATCTCGATGCTTGTGCGCTTTCAAAATGACACTCAAGCTGTTCCTCGCATCATCGAAGGTTTCCTGCGAAAGCTCGGTGAGAGGCAGTGCCGGGCTCTTCGGGTGCGCGTCGGGGTCGCAGGCTGTAACCAAAAAAGGATTTGTAAGGCACCATCGCGGGCTAGATACGGAACACTCACAAGCTTCGTAATAGGCGACAATAGTCACGAGCCGTACAAGTGGCGCACAATCTTGGTTGCGAATGAGCTTTAAAAACTGGTACTGCCAATCTGGCACGTTCCTGACGCATTGCTTTCCCTCTTCTACAGTGGCATGAGTATCGGGTGAATCAAGAAGAAAAGAAATCTCACTGAATCTTAGCATGAACAACAATCTATCGAGGTAGATTGGCGCAACCCCTTGTTGGCCGCGCAAATATGTGACCAGCTCTTGAGCTGCGGTATCGTCGAACAGTCCAGTCTCCCAAAGACGACTGTCCAGTTCTGTCTCGAGTCCAGGATGTACGAGGGGTATATCAAAACCTTCTCCAAGAGTTGCTCTTGGCTTGTATGCGTTGGCATATAGAATAGAAGCGTGTACCTTTTGACCGGGTATAATGCGACGCGGTTGCAACCGGTGCCAACTGTGTAGGTCAAATCAATAACAACGTTGAGTCAGCGGGGGAAAAGCGCCTCACCGTCGGGCATTGTCTCCGGCACCACTAAAAGAAACTTGATGCGTGATGGGCATATATTCGATAATGCGCCATGTATTGGTCATCGAATCACTGGTTCCAAAGTCAAGGTCATCGGGGACCCAAACTATGTCCGTCGGCTGCAAGAAAAGACCGCATGCTGCTGCTTCCCGCCGCATCCATAGCAGCGAGGCGTTCCCAGCTTGATGGGATTTTCCCGGTCTGTTCCTGCCACCACTGCAGGAGATATCAGTCGTAAACAAGCGGGCGTCGGAGGTGTACGTACACATCTGAGTGACTACCAGCAAACCAGACCTCCTTGATCTCGGTGGCTTTCTTCTTCTTTCCTCCGGAGAGATCGGTCCCATTGTCGCTAACGGTCGACTCACGGCGTTCGCTCATTGGAGATGTAACTTGTTCTTCAGAAGTGATGATGTACTTGGACCTTACGTCATTTGTTTGAGAGTTCATTTCGTGGAAGTATTCCGGCATGAACTTGACACGAAGTTCGTCGAGAGCCAGGGCGTGACGAAATTGACAGGCATGTGACGCGGACGAAGAAGTCGAGAGGAAGACGTCCCCTCTTACAAGCCCGACGGAGGAGACAGTGTCCCTGGACAAAATTAGGTCTATACCGTACAAACAAAGTTCGAATATCAAACTTACCATACCCCGACGAAGTGCACTCTCACGTGATTCCACGAGAAAGTGTTCTTGAACTCCCTCGCGATTTGCCTCGTTTTTGGTTTTCTCGAACGGATCGCTTCATAGTGATCGTATGCACTACGCAACGTCTGTCAGCCAGGTTCGCGGAAATCATTCATGACTCACGTTCCAATTTGCTTCTCCGTTGGTGTTCTTATCAACCCAACCTATTTAGGTGTTCAGTTCCGTGGATCCAAACGGCTTACGAGCCTCATACCTCATGTATCATACCCGCGAGAACCCGAACTTGATATGCGCCGCGAGAGAATCCTACGATAACATACCTGTTAATAGTGGAAGCTGTGCCAATAAACTCAACCTACCAAACAGGTAGATCTGGTCCCCTTCTTGATATGTTCGCGCCAGCCAACCGTATGCATCCTTGACGATTTCCTCCATATTCCTGACATGAAGAATTATTTGATACGTAGAAGCAGGTGACCATGAGAAGTACAAACCACGCGACGGCCATGTCAAATTTGTCGGAGAAAGCCCTCTCCATACGGCTGATGATGTGTACCGACTTAGGGCCCGCTCCAATTCCACTGGAATAATACGCAAATTGCTCGGGTTGCGTTGTTTCCAGATCAATCTTGGCAAACAATTTCACGATATTGGTATTCTGGGAAGTAGTCAGCGGAGAGAAAGGTGGAAGGTTAAAGAACAATTACGTTCTGACCGAACGCGTTAGATGTCCCATCGATACACACGACGAGATTCCTCGCGTTCTCTTTCTGTCGACCACTGCACTGAGTACATCTGGGCAGCGAGGGTGCCCGACTTTCGGAAGACGACTTGACGGTAGACATGCGGGCGTGCCCAATGTGGGACGAACCAATAGGACTGTCTATGTCCATGACAGAGAGACAAAGTATAGGTAAGGATGTGGGCGAAGTCCTTTAGTCAACCTGACAGGCGAGAGAGCTGAAATAGCGCAAGGAGGCGAGGGACCCGGCCGCAGACGACAGCCGCCTTGCGGCTGCGATCCACAACAGAGACCTTAGCCGTGTGGATAGAATGTGGCACAGTGAAAAGATGGCTAGGGTATGTGATATGCAACTCGTGGTTTCGTTATCCATGAGGCACTGGGCCGTCGGACGCCTTCTCGTTCCAGTATTCTTCGACCATGGAATGTGCATGTCCGTTTCGGGTTCGGCAACTGTAGCTGTCCATTCATGAGTCCAAATCCTCCTTCTATGAATGGGCTTTATGCCGACTCCCAATCAAGAAATACAAAAAGCGTAGCGCCGACGATGCTATGACTACGCGCTTCAAGTAGGCTACTGCGTGGTCACCTCGCGGAACGAGCTCTTATTTAATAACAGTTATCGACCAATCAGAAAAAAGGAGAGGTATATGATGGGACCTTAAGCGACTCACTCGACCATGCGCCTTCAAGGCTGGGATGTGGAAAAAGCGCAATTTTGTCCAGATTGAGGATTACAGTCAACGTCAGTGAGTTCAATGACAGAAACTGATTCTGCGTCGCCGCGCCCGAATGGAACACGAGATTAAAAGTGCCTGAAACGTGTCAACAGCAAGCTGAACCTCATCAATCAATTGTGCAGAACACGAGAACCGAACTTGAACCGAAAGTGGACCCGATACGAAGTTGCGACCAAACTTGGGGGCGTCCAAAATCACTTGCCTGTGATTGGTCAAAATTATATTACATAAGCGAGCAGAACGAGGTAAATGGCTGGCTACCAGATCAAGCCAGCGCCAGTGCCGGATCCAAAATTTAAATTACGATCATTTAAGTGTGAAAACCATACGGCTTATTGATGGAAATTCACATAATAAAATAGCTAATTTACGTGTAAGATTGGGTGAAGTTGGGAGTAGTGGGGACAGGGAGTTTCGCCCGTGAATCAGTTGTACTCAGTGGACCCAGTGAGTCGCACCTACAGCACTAGTTGCACACCACGGCACCACTGATGAGTCCGCCGTTGGCGGTTCCATTCACTGGAAATCGAAGAGTCTCGTCTGAACACTCGACGGCTGTCCGAGGTGCCGGGCACCCGCCTTTCAGTACTATTGAATGAACCACCGGAGTGGAGCTCGTCTCAAAGCCCTACTTACATGTTGGTCAGATTGTCTCACCGCCAAGCACGGTGCCTTCTACTGACGAGCTCCGCGCTAGATCCATTACCGACTCGGTTTGTGGTCTTTGGGATGACATTGCCGTGGACCCATTGTGAGCCACACATACATCGACCTAGCCTCACGGCGATCAGGATGCAACTCCGGCCGTGAATCGCCATCACCAGTGCTCGGTAGCCTGAGTCAGTGATCACTCCCCTGGGACTGGTATCTTTGGCACCCGCGATCAAGGAAACCGAGTCCCTGAAAATGCTACCGAGGGTGCGGAAATGAGGAAGAGGCAGGCGAAGAAGGCTCCAGAGGGCTCCTGCAACAAGCGGAGGACTTCAATAATGCAACACTCGTGGATGCAACTCCACGATTATTATTCACGCACGATGTGATGGAGCAATAGACTGTTCCCCCCACCGTTGGTCATAACTTGAGATATTTGTGGGCGGTGCGTGTCCGAGTCATGGGGAGACTCGATTGACCATCATTCAGTGGACTGTCATCTCTCCACAGCAACGGCATGATGCACGTACCACACGGACAATTTCGGGCACCCTAAATCTCAAGCTTCAAGGTTAAGTTACGTCGGCTCTCACCCTAAGATCGTGTTTGGTGACTACTCGAGGAATTTGATTGGATTCCCCGAGTATGACAATCCAGCTTCTATCACCTTCTGACCCAGATCGGACATTTTCACAGTAACAAGACAGATTGAGTCCGTAAGCCAAACTGATTTTGGCTAGTGGGCCACAACTGCACGTTCAAGCCCCTCCTGGGCCCCTTCGACTGTTTGGCCACCCTGGTCTTGACCCTCGTTGCCCTCATGTTCATCTCCCGAGGCCTCACTCTCACGTCCACGTAACTTTTCAAGTGTGCGCGAATGATGGTAACGCGTCACAAGCCGCTTAAAGAACCTATGAGGGCAAATTAGAAGCCGAACGTCGACCAACGAGGCAGGCCTACTTGTACGCCCCAAATGATAGGTAAATTGGAGTGATCACCACGACACCGAGGACTGTGAGCGCCGATACACCCAACAAGACGGGCAGAATCGTGACCGCAGTCACCGCCCTGTCACGGAGCAGCGCCGCCAGACGATCCCAATGCTGAATGTGCGGTAACATGGCATCACCAATGGACATGAGGCCTTCTTCCAAGAGTTCCTCGTCGACCGCTTTGATCATCTTGTCGAGCATTTCGACCACGTCAGCTAATAAACACTTTAGCACCCTTTCCCGCCACAGAAACGCGAGTTCGCAAACCTCGGTTTGGGGTCTTGACTTGCCATGCCGAAGTATCCGAGTCATCAACGAGGGTGCCAGACAGATGCAGATGTTTCAGGCTCGCATATTGCACTGTGGAACGTGTATACTCGCGTAGCGTCTCTGATGGAGCCAATGTGCCGTTAGTTCCTGTTGTTCGGAACGTCGAATACGTACTGTTCTGGGCCAAGATGCGCAATGCACACGCAGGTCCAAATATGGACAAGTGGGGCTTAGAAGGGGAATCTGATGACACAGTTTCCGCCCGCATGATTGATGTTTGCCCTTCTGTTGCTTGCTCGGCCTCGTCCGAACTGGGGGAGGCATCCGGCTCTGTTACACTGGCTGAAGGTATTAACAGATAACCGCCGGGCAAGAGCATCTCAACTATCTCAGGCAGGCGATCCTGGATAGCACGTGAACCATGGTCTACAAACAAGAGCGTGATCAATAGTCCACAAAAGGGAGGCCATTCATACCAGTCTGAGCTAACGCAGATAGAATCGTTACTCCCGCTTTCTGAACCTTCCATTCAGGGTTCCGTAGATGACCCAGACTCTTATCGACAAGCTCTCGAGTCCATGGTCCATCCTGGTCTGAGAACGTCTTAGCTAAAATGCGGTTTTTTGCATTGCAACGTACCGAAAGACCTGAAGATATCCAAACAGATCAAGCTGGTCCGGATTTCCTTGGGTTTTCCCTTCCCAAGTTTCGTTTGAAGAACTTCGGTGATGTCATAGTCCTTTATTTTTTCCCTCAGGTCATCTAGATCGAATGATGAGCGCGAGCACCCTAGAAACCATTGATACAATACCATGTTGCATAATGTCACCAAAGATCTGGAATCCTTCAACTTGACCTACTGCATCATCAAAGTAGTCCAATCGCAGCATGCCGACGATGTATTTCGGGAGGTCCTCATTATCTGTAACTGAATCCTTCATGTCACCTGAAACAACTGTAAAGACAACAGAACGAAGATGCAAGATAACACGCACTGTGCTTCAGACATGTAGCCAGAGCGTATGCACCCAGCAGAGCGCTCTTCCGATGCTGCAGTTGATTGATGAAGACATCCAAGGCATTGATTTCAAGCAGGTGAGCACGTATACTGGGAGCTGTCTATTGGTAAGCTCGGTAGTAGTTAGCACAAAAAAGGACCATACTCTCGCATAACGTCAGAAGCGTCATGGTCGCGGCCATTCGTTCACGGGCTTTGCTCATCTCAATCGCCGTCTTTAATTCCTCAATGAGCTTCTTCTGAGGGTCATGAAGTTCCTCAGCGCCTACAGAAGACATTCGAGTAAGCCACAAACAGATTTGGACACGCTCAGCATTACTCACCGAGTCCGAACAGATGGCGCAAGACTTCATAACCGGCAAGCTCACTGCTGTGAGAGGTGGTACGATTGTTGTTCGGATTTAGGTGAACCAATGTGCTGGCCAAGTTGGCTCGGAAGTTCGGGTTACGCAGACCGGTGTGGAGCTCCTCTCTGCCTGGAAACAGGTTCACACCTCGGTAGAGCCCACCACAGAGTACCGGACTTGCCTTCTTCATTTGGATCAAACAACGCAATCAATGCTTCGACTGCAAGCATGCCGACAATATCATCACGCTCTCCTGCTAGCTCACGAAGTCTGGGCCTTAGGCTCCTACATACGGCTCTCGCTTCAGGAAGTGAGCATATCATCACGGTGAACAGAAGCAGGCACTTACCCTCTTCCATTTGGGAGAGAGTTACCACGACGCGGAGACATGCAGTCAGATGATGAATATCTGAGGAGAACGATTAGTTTGGCCGACAACAACTTAGCATCCAGTTGTTACCAGTAACAATTAACATCCGCGCAAGCAGCGATTGATGAGCATGAAGACCGAGGTGTGCGACAACGGTATCCTGTAAATGCTCTACGAAAAGATCATCACGCAGATGATTATGAGCATAGAGAATACATACCGCACTTGACGAGGCAATCTAAACCATCCATCGCTTGCGCGAAATTCCCTCCCGGCTTACTAATTATCTGATCTAAATGCTCCATGAAGATGTGGAGGACGTCGGGTGTCAAGATCTGTTGGCAAATAGCCGGGTGTCTTGTCATTGGTCGCACCAAAGCAACTACTCTTGCACAGTCCCTGTGCTTGCGCGCGAGTAGAATGCCCCTGAAACATGACTTTGCGTCATCGAATATCTCTTGGCGCAGCTGAATCTGGGTGGTTCCCGAGGGGTTAGATTCTTCGTCGAAGGCTACCAAGAGTGTTATTTTTAAACTTGGTAAATATTGAAATGAACTCACCGGCTTCGTAATAAGCCACAATCGTGACAAGTCTCACGAGACCACCACGACTTTCGATGAGACTCTCGAAAGTGCCCCGCCAACTAGGTACCTGTCGGACAGACTCCCTCCCTTCCTCTGGAGAACAGCATATTCAGCGGAAAGCGGGAACAACCACGGAAGAGACCTCACTGAAGCGAAGCATGAACAATAGTCTGTCAAGATATATTGGGGCAACGCCTTGCTGACTACCCAAGTAAGCAACTAGCTCCTGCGCTGCTGTATGGTCAAACAACCCGGTATCCCAAAAGGTTTGATCCAGTTCTGCGTCAGCGGATTTCGCATGAATAATAGGGATGTCAAAACCCTCTCCTAGGGTTGCTCGTGGTTTATATCCATTTGCAAACAGAATTGACGCATGAATCTTCTGGCCAGGTATGATACGGCGAGGATGCAATCGGTGAAGCCTGGCGGGTACGATTGGTTGAATCAAACGGACAAGGGGTACAACAAAACGCTTACCGCCGAGCATTATGACCAGCGCCACTGAATGACACCTGGTGTTTGATAGGAAGGTATTCGACGACTTTCCATATGCGCGTCATTGAATTGATAGTTCCAAAATCGAGGTCATCAGGCACCCAAACAATATCTGTCGGCTTTAGGCTAAGACCACATTCAGCGGCTTCCCGACGCATCCACAAAAGCGAGACATTGCCGGCTTGGTATGACTTGCCCGGTCTGTTTGTGCCACCGCTACACAATAGACACAATTCAGCTGCCATAGTCAGATTGAACATGGATACGCACACATCTGAATGACTGCCAGCGAACCAGACCTCTTTGATCTCGGATGCCGTCCTCTCGCTATTCCCGCTCATTGGCGATGGCGGTTGGTCGGTGTCGATCACGTCCGAATCATGTACAATGTATTTGGAAATGTTGTCACTGCTGCCGCCCCTCTGAGAGTTCATCTCGTGGAAATATTCTGGCAGGAACTTGACCCGGAGCTCATCGAGAGCAAGCGCGTGTCGGAAATGACATGCATGGGATGCAGAGGCAGATGTCGAAAGGAAGACATCACCTCTCACGAGCCCAACCGAAGAAACGGTATCCCTGCCAGGCAACGTGAGCTCCCTACCTCACGACAGAGAAGAAACAGCACAACCATACTCCAACGAAATGGACTTTGGCGTCTTTCCAAGAGAACGTATTCTTGAATTCCCTCGCGATTTGCCTTGGCTTCGCCTTGCCAGAACGAATTGCCGCATAGTGATCGTAAGCCCTGCCCAGAGTGTGTTCGCAGAGCCTGAATATAATATACACAAGCCACTCACGTTCCAATTTGCTTCTCCGTCGGCGTCCTTATCAGCCCGACCTAGTAAAAAATGTTCGCTTTCGTGGTCTCGGAACAACCTTATGCTTCCTGGCATACCTCATATATCATGCCCGCAAGCACTCGTACTTGATACGCGCCACGAGAGAATCCTGCAACATGATCAATAGCCATACAAACTCTGACTTAAAAACCGACACACCAAAGAGGTAGATCTGATCCCCTTCCTGGTATGTTCGTGCTAGCCAACCGTACGCGTCTTTGACAATTTCCTCCATATTCCTACAACGAAAAGATTTATTCCAACCAAAAATGCGTCTATCACGGCAAAAAGTACAAACCATGCAATTGCCATGTCGAACTTGTCAGAGACCGCCCGCTCTATACGGTTAAAGATGTGCAACGATTTCGGACGCGTTCCAATTCCACTGGAGTAATACGCAAATTGTTTGGGTTGTGGATAAGTCGTCTCCAGATCGATCTTTGCAAACAACTTGACGATATTGGTGTTCTGAGAAAACTAGAAGTGAGCAACGAGAAGGACAGTTGGTGCTAGACACTCGCATTCTGGCCAAAACGATTCGAGGTACCGTCGATGCACACTACGAGGTTCCTGGAGTTCCGACCCTCCCGGGGGCTGACAGGGCTTTGCATGAGGCTCATATCGGGCTCCCGGTTGGCAGAGCTGGAGTGTGGGACGGGAAGGATACAGACACACAACGGTGCTGCCTTTTGAACCCGGCATGATAACGGCAAGTGTTCGGTTCTACAATGAGCGCCAAAATTTTTTTGAATAATTTCGTCACGAAGCTCCAAGCCGGGGCAACGATTGTCCAACGATGGAAGGAGCAGAACGGGAATGGAGACTCCCGGTGTATCGAGGGCAGAAGAGTACTAGTACCTCTGCGAATGAGTTTCTTGGCCAGGCATTCCTGCCAGTTGCCAAACGACAAGCTACTAAGAGGTTGGGGCTAGCGCCCAATCCACGTAAGTCTGCGGGCCCTTCAAGGTGTGCCGCTCCGACTAGTTACGGTGGGCGAGAAGGATCAGGTTGCCTTTTCGAGTAGTGGAGTTTCAATTTGTACTAGTCGCTTATACCATACTCGTATTACTCCACTCTACATCGTCCCGATATCTCAAGTATCCTCCACGAAAGGCTTCCGAATCCTCCGCAATGACACGTATCCCGACAATGGCCCACTGTAGCCTAGAGCATGTTCTGGCTGGGTGAGATCACCCAGGTGGAGCAAGGAATGCTGGGAGTTCAATGACCCAGTATACTATGCAAGTCCAGGAGACGATTTGCGAGGATTTTGTTGGTCTAAGGTCCGTACCCGACATACATCCTCCCTTTGATCAAGGTGTCGATGTTACCATCCACCACCAACCCATTCACAGTGTTGTCGTCTGCCTCGCCCTCAGGAACGTGTCAGTATCTCAAATGGGAGCTCAACCTTGGCATAGTAACAATGTGAGTTTGAGAAATGTTTCGCAAGGATTGGTCTGAGTATGTGGGCAGTGACGGACCTCTTCCGCCGGTCAAACAACTTCTGGCCAATTCAGAGTCCGTAATGTCCTCTGAGGAGAGGAACAAATCAACTACCACTGCACCGACGACAACGATGGCGCGCCAAAGAACGACGGCGAGGGCGAGGGTACGCAACGGCGAGCCCACTACCACTGCGCCGACGACGACACCATCGGGACAAGGCTGGGCAACGCACCCGCCACCACCACGGAACCGATGACGACGACGAGGCTGAGGGAGCGCGATGGCTCACCTGCTGCCACTACCACCACCAACGCTGGCCACGACGAGGGTATGCAACGGCGTACCCACTACTATCGCGCCGACGACAATGGCGCGCCCACCACCACATCTCACATGATCCACCACAGTACCATGAAAGAAGTAAGTGTCGTTCCCCCACCCAGCCTCACTGATATCATGACCACCCATCCCCTTCCTCACGAGGCGTCCTCGCCTTCGTGTGGGTGGCATGCGCGCCAACACATTTGCCGTTAGTGGTGGTTCACGCATTGTTGTGTCTCATCGTCTTCGTGGTAGCATACCTCCACCCAAAAACTCAACGCGGCTGAAATCTCTTGTAGATCCGTTGAAGAAATGGAAAGAGAGCAATCCGCTCGAATTCGAAGAAAAAGACAAGGCAGCGCTGATATCCCACATTCAAGGAGTCTATCGTAAGGTAGTCATTTGTATGAGATACTACAGTGAGATATGATACCTTCAATGCCGGTTGCCATTTTGAGTAGCTTGACTTAGTAATATGTTGTCGACGTGTCGCCGGTACTGTTGATTTCATCACTCTTCTTCATGTCCGACACTGAAGAACAATCAAATGATACTCTTGTGCCTTTTGTTCCAAACCCCACGGGAAAAAATCAATTCAAGGATTGCCGTGAGTACATCATCTCCTCATGCGTCTACTTGGTGAAGTAACAGGAGGGCAGCGTCTTCTCATGATGAACAGGTTGCAGAAATCCTTCGTGAATACCATCGACGGAACATAACCAATAAAAAGATGATCAGCAAGATCTTGCTCGCAGAGCATGGAATTCAGATGAGGTACCTATGAGTTATTCTGAGTATTAATGTCTCAGTCCTGTCTAGTGAGGCCACAGTTACCCGTCGTCGCAAACTCCTAGGTCTTCATGGGAGCCGAACAACATCACACACAATCCCTCTCTCTGTCAAGCGCCAATTGGTCCTGGACCAGATGGGAAAGGATCCTGCAAGACGCCAGGGTCCAGACTTAATCAAGGAGGGTATCGCCTTTGATTGTGGTGTGCATTTAAGCCGTGACTTTGTTACAGCTGAAATGCGTCAACATGATCCTGCTGGATTCGAATTACGTGACCCGACTGCAAAGAAGATACCTCGTGAGCCACTCGTTGCGCTTGGTCCACACCATGAGTGGTCTGGCGATGGCCACGATAAGCTTTCAAGCATTGGCTTTCCGATATGGGGAATTCGTGATAAGTGGTCTGGAAAATGGCTTGGGCTGTGGGTTGTTCCAAACAACCGATTGAAGAGTGCCATTGCCTATCTTTATCTCACTACCATTGAGAACGTCGGGGGTATGCCACTTCAGACAACAACAGATCGAGGGAGTGAAACCACTCAAGTATTTGGGCTTGCTAATGCATTGCGGTATGTTCTTGATTAATCCGATAATCTTATTGCTGATTCCTTGAAAGCGAGGAATTTGCACCAGAGTACTCAGTTGACGAGTTGCCTCCGCATCGTTTCCTTCGGAGTGTGAAGAATATTGTCATTGAGCGTGGATGGTTGCGTGTACGCCTTCAATGGGGTGCAAATGTGAAGATATGGTGGGAGGCAGGCGAGGGTATCTATGACTCGGCAAATCTGCTGCACTAGTAAGCCAGTTATCCTGCGTTGCATATGTTATTGACACAGTTCTCGGAAGTGAGCTCGTTCAGTGGCTCTGGCCAAAGTTTATTCAGGAAGAACTTGACCGCCTACGAGAACGGCTGAATAACCATCCGGTTCGTTTCGATGCTACAAAGAAGCTACCATCAGGTATTTCACCAAATGTGGCAATTGCATTGGCTGCGGAATACAATGGAAAAAACTGTCTCATTCCTGTGGATGTTGCAGTCATTCAGCGGCTCAAAGCAGCTCTTGGTGGTGAGGAGCTGCTTAGGTTTGTCAGTGCGGACTTTTCTCTTCGTGCGCAGACAGCTTTTGAGACACTGGGTATAAAAGCTATCACTTCGGACAATATCTGGCAGGTATTTACAAAGATGTTACCACTGCTTTCAGTCGAAACCATATCGTAATGGATGTGAAGTAACTCTGGACGTTGATCTACTCGAGTCGCTTTCATTTGTGTCCTGAGTGTCAACATGGAGTTTCAGACTACGGCATATGGCGTTGCATTGGTGTTTCTTCATGTACATGTCAATCTGACCCTTTCCTTTGTCCCAGTGGCCAGATGATTGTTCGAAGCTGCAAGAATACATACGATGAGTGTTTTCCCAGACACCAGGATTGGTTAGAACACGTACGTATGAGCTTGTGGGTCGAACAATGTCAGAGAAGCATCAGGCGCAATGATACCTATGTTGCAAGGTTAGTGGAATGTATACGTGCACGATAAAGTAGGACTTCTGAACAGGTTCTGACCTTGTAAATCAGAAAGTAACACAGTATTTGCACTGTCGAGTAGGGTATGGTGTATGTAGGCATCCATCACAAGCCCAAGACGATCGTCATTTTGTGGAATATCTTCATTTCCACAAAATTTTCGTTCTTGATACAACCCATCATACGGTAGCAAGGGTGCAGCTAGAAAGGTCTTGAATACCAGTGTTCGATCATCTTCTGCACCATCTACTGGTTTGTCAGGAATGTTGTCCTTCACCATTCCGACAAATGTTTTCTCGACACTGTTCCATTGAATACCTATGCGCATGTAATGTGTTCGGATAGCTGAACTCTGTAACTGTGAATTACCATACTTACGTGGAAGTTTCACATTCCATATTTTTGCACGCTCATAGAATGACTTGAGAAAGAAATCAGCAAGATGGAGGAGATTTAATTCATGTAGAAGATCCTCTTGGTTGGAGACCTCCCATGAAGAGATTGGTTTGCATTGAAAAATGGCATAATCAATTGCATTGTAGACACCCTGATACGGTAGTGTTAGTATACATAATAGTACGGAAAAATCTTGGAGCGTCGGGCATCATACCTTGAATGCAAACTTGCTAAACCCCTTCGCAATGTAGCCACCCTTCGACGTTCCTCCACCAATGAACTTCTGCCAGTGTTTGGCGATGAGAATGGTTTCAGCTTGCTTGTGTAGAATGGTATCAACATTGCCATTACCGTCAACAATACATTCCTGTCGCTGGAATGAAAAGGCTTCATACTCGAGACGTGCCGATGAGACACGTGGCCGATAAGCACTTTGATATCGTTTTGGAGGGGTTTCCCCATTTTCACTGTCTATGGCATGATTTGAGTTCTTAATAGTTCTCGCATGCATAGAGTCAAAGCGGAGTACCTGAAGTTGGCATGATTGACTCAATTGGACGCTTTGCCCGACGTGAACTTGGCAACGCCTTTGGTGTTCGAGCATATGATTTTCTTGCAGATTTAATGCTCAACTTTGTATTGAACTCCTTGTCGAGCTCGTCGCCATCCGATTCGGCCTTAAGACCATCAAACAGTCAGTGACATTGTCTAGAAAAACAGTGAATATACATACGCTCATGGGCTCATTTAACAAAAGACGTAGTGACAGGGCATTTCGCTTTTTGTCCTTCTCAGAAACAATTCCCATTGTCTTCATGCGACTATACATCTGTCCTACAGTTGCGCTCTCCGTATAGGACTGCTCCAGATGGAAGCAATCATTTGCAGAATGAGCAACAGCGAAGATTGCATTGCCGCTGATGGAACTACATTTCAACCGGGAAATGAGTATGCTCAATCAAACACTTACCGATCAAATGATGGGACAATTGTATTATTCCCTTGCGATGATTCCGCGTAAACACTCGAAGCCTTCATCAGCACTTGCATAAGCATTTTCTCGGCGTTCTCTCGCATTTCAATAACGATGGGTATCAGTGGAATGTGAAACTATAGCATACAAAATTGTTCTTCAGTTTTCTCGACGCTCAAACTTCAGACGAACCTTTTTTGCTGCCTTGGACTTGTCAGGAGGACAGAGAAAAATACTGACAAATAAGTTGAGATTCTCGGTGCGTGTTTGCCGTTTGAGCGCTGCCGTCGCATCGTTGACTTGAGCCGCTTTCTGCAACCCAAGGTTCTTGGGACGTGTATTGAGGCGATGTAACGATGCCTGAGACGAATGGACTTCCATCCGTTGTAAAATAGACCCCTCGCGTGTCCCGGTGCTCGCAGCGTCATTGCCATGGACATGTGCACTGCCATTGTCTTGAACATCTGTGGACTCCAGACTTGGGCCGGCTGGAGTATGATCAGCTCGTTTCAAGCTCCTTAGAATAGTACAAGCGACCCACTACTGGACTCACAGCTCGCACAGAGCTTTCCTGTGAGAAATCGGAACACGCAGCCACAGGATTCACACTGTGGAATATCCTACCATGTTCAGACGGTGTCATTAGTGTATGATGGTACCAGCCATAAATACGACACACCTTGAGAGATTCATCATATGGATTGGAGGTCCGCTTGACACATTTTGAACACTCGTTTGTGTCCAGGTGTGGAAATAATCTCGAGCAGCCTGTACAACGGGCCATTTTAGATGGGTAAGAAATGGTCGCCTCACTTTGAGTTCGCCAGTCTACTTTTTATGTTTCGTATGTCAAAACAAGGTTAGCGACTGGTTCATGAGGTGGAGCACGGACCATAGGGTTGTAGATATTGCCGAATTACTCGAACTGCTACGTGTTACTAATTGGCAACATTAGCATAGTTCTGTAGGGCCGACCGCACAAAATCCAGAATATCTCAAGACAGTGCTTACCTCGGAACACTCGGCTGAGTGCACAAAACACAGTATAGTATCCTGTATTTTTTTGGTCATGACGAATCTGCTTCACCTAGAGCTGTGGAGTAATGTTAATGTATCTTGTCAGCTTATGTCGTGATCTTGAGTCATCGGCCTCAATGTCATTCAGGATACCACCCGAAAAATGCACGTTGCAATAACTAGTCATACAGAGCAACTACCACATTCTGTCACAGTTTTGTGGTAAGAGATTATTGGTAACGTCAAGTTCAACCAGAAAGTAGGACAGTGAGAGCGAGGCAGACAACAACAACACTGCAAACGGGTTGGTGGTGGATAGCGACGTCAACTCCTTGATCAAAGAGAGGATGTACGTCGGGTACGGACCTAGACAAACGAAATCCTCTGCAAATCATCCCCCAAACTTGCGTAGTAGTACTGGTCGACACCCATTTGGGGGATAATGAGACCCTGCTCCATCTAGGTGATCTCGCCCAGCCAGAACATGCCCTGGGCTACGATGTCCCATGACTCGTCGGGATACGTGTCATTGCGGAGGATTTGGAAGCGAGCACGAACGCCGCAAGGCTTAGCAATCAGTAGACAGGATTTGAACCCTAATAGACGTTATGAGCATACCTGATGGCTAGAGGAGGCTTTGTGGATGGGTGCTTCGTAGAGGATACTTGAGATATTGGGACGATGTCGAGTGGAGTACGATTGGTATGGTATAAGCGACTAGTACAAATTGAAACTCCACTACTCGAAAAGGCAACCTGATCCTTCTCGCCCACCGTACTAGTGGCATGTCGGAAAAACCCTTCGCGTATTGCAATAGGAAACGGTTTTAATTTATTTTGATGCATTGCATTGACCCGAAATGTCGCGCGCGGGGTTACAATTTTATCAGAATACCATTGCAAGGCATTGCAA
>JBBPUG010000469.1:0-22090 GCA_038094535.1 Tubosaeta aff. alveolata
GCTGGACTTTGATTAGGAGAGCAACATGTAGATACACTCTATCCCACTAAATGATTCCAGGTTCTCCACAGAGACAGCAACCAATGAAGAATCAAGGAGGGCCATAGTGATTTAACTGCATGAAACGGAATGACACTGAAGTGTACATTTGTTGGGAAATCTCAGTTGCGATTGTGGGATTTCCTGGCGGAAATCAATGGTCCATCACAAGGACCAGTGGCTGCAGTCAACCAATAATCGTAGAAGAGATTTGTAGCAAGCACAGAGTGACTGTGTTTTGATAAATTTCTGTTCTCATCTCAACTCTGATTGCCATACCTCTCTGTGGAATATGGTACCAGATAAGTTGGTTGATCATCATATGCTAGCTCAGGGTTCTGATTTTTTGGGCAAACCAACACCGGCTGTGATGTTGCTGTTGGCTAACGTGCTGAAATTTACTGGCAAGTGGAGGGTGTGGTCAAGTCAGACACAACTTGAAATGTAACGAGCCTACTGAATTGCAAGGCTAGAAGAACCCACCAAATTTACCTTCCCCTCTCCAAGACAAGCCCACTACTTAATGAAATGACAGTCTTTTTGTAAATGACATACAGTAGGAAATACTCAGCTTTTTTCGCAGACGCAGAAAACTAGCCACCAAGCATGGTCATTGGGCATGCAACTCTTTTCAAAGGACATACATGATACCCATGCACCTAAGGTACATATGCTACAAGGCTACTGCGGAACCACCATATGATGAGCCCTACTCAGTTATACTGCAAAAATTGGGAGAATAGGAGATGCAAGCATTGTATTATCACAACTGCCAGGAAGTCACAAAGGCTCCAGGAATAAGTCTGGAAGTATAAATGTATTAGTGAACGACATGATTGGAACCTGGGAGAAAACACACATGACACACTCAATCAACTTGCCATCTGTTGGTTCTGGGTGGCTGGTTTGAATACAATTGTGTCATCATACCAACCAGGGAGCAGAACAGTGAGAACAGAACAGCAATTCAGATCTCAACAGCCCACAAAGTGTGGGGAAGTGGCACAAAGGAAGCCTCTGTATTGCATGTGTCCAAATTACCGGCCGCCCCGAGTGAGTGACCTTTTCATAACTCAAGGCTCCGCAGTTAAGTGGGGAAGAGACAGGGAGCGAGTTCCAGGTTCTCCGTGGAAGAGTGGAATCAAAACGAGCCCAGAACAATATTGTAGATGTTCTGATTATGGTATTAGTACATAAGCTCATCATGGTCTTCAGCTCACCCTTGTTTGGACTCTGCTGGGACTTTGACTAAAGCATTTTGAGCGTCACCGCTCAAAGCCGCTGTACCTACACTGAGGCTGTGATCGCCACAACATCTCCGCCGGACTCGGAAGGCGGGTTTCCGTCTGTGAGTGTGTCCTTGGTGTTGGTGTGACAAGACACTCGGAAAGCAAACGCCACGGAGTGAGTGTTAATGGTAGGTTCCTCCCACTTGGATCCTACATTAGCAAGCACTAAGTGGACCCGTACTACGTTAGAATGACAAATCTGATCGGAGTTTTAAAAGTTATCAATCAAACCTCGCTTTGGCGTGGCCCTTGTTTTCCACAACCACCATCTATTGGTCAGTGCTCCACCACTAGTCTCTGTGGCCGTCGCTAACTTTCTATTGTCCGTGCAGCCTTAAAAGCCCTAAAAAATAAAAAAAGTTCTTAGAAAAAGTAGTTGCCAGTCGCCTCTTGTGTGAGCTTTATTTGTAGCATCTACATGTCGTGGCCTCATCGCTCTTTCTCCTCTCAGTCGTGAAAAACTTCTCAAGCAGTAACGACCCCATAAACCTTGAAAAGAGAAAAAAAATGACATCCGTCGCTGAAGCTCCGATGATTCAACCTGAGGCCACCCCTGTTCCCTCGCCCGCTGCCGCCTACAATCCTCCTCAGTCATCCGTTACTTCCTCCCCATCCGCATCCCTTTATGTGGGTGAACTCGATCCCGTTGTTTCTGAGGCCATGCTCTTTGAAATCTTCAATATGATTGGCCCAGTTGCCAGGCACGTCTCATCATTCAGCGTCATCCATCTTGTGCAATACTAATATCCTTCACAGCATCCGTGTTTGCCGCGATGCGGTTACTCGTCGCTCTCTCGGATATGCTTATGTCAATTACCTGAATGCCAGCGATGGTGCGTCGAAGAGGCAAAGCTTAACTATTAATCGCTCACATACCGTGGTAAGGCGAGCGCGCTTTAGAGCAGCTCAACTATTCGCTTATCAAGAATCGTGCATGGTGAGTTACTACCTGGGCCTCCTTGTGTCAATTTTACCTCGCGATTGTCCTAGTCGCATCATGTGGTCCCAGCGTGATCCTGCCTTGCGTAAGACTGGTCAAGGAAACATCTTCATCAAGAATTTGGACGAGCAAATCGACAACAAGGTAATTTAGCATCGAATTCGATCGATGTCAGTCACGTTTTAACATCCGAATAGGCTTTGCATGACACGTTCGCCGCGTTCGGTAATGTGTTGTCATGCAAGGTTGCTACTGATGAGCAAGGCCGCTCAAAGGGATATGGATATGTCCACTATGAGACGGCCGAGGCGGCCGAGACTGCCATCAAAGCTGTCAATGGCATGCTGTTAAATGACAAAAAGGTTTATGTTGGCCATCATATCTCGCGCAAGGTTCGTATTATCCTGTCCTCCCTACGGTACAGACGTGATCTACCATAGACATTAACATCTGCGTGTAGGAGCGGCAATCCAAGATGGATGAGATGAAGGCACAATTCACCAACCTTTATGTCAAGAATCTTGACACCAGTGTTACTCAAGAAGAATTCGAGGAAATGTTCAAGCGCTTTGGCAATGTCACATCGGCGATGGTACAGTTCGACGAGACAGGAAACAGCAAAGGCTTCGGTTTCGTCAACTTCGAGACCCATGACGAGGCCCAGCTGGCTGTCGATGCTCTTCATGATGCCGATCTGAGAGGCAAAAAGCTATTCGTTTCGCGTGCTCAGAAGAAGGCTGAACGGGAGGAGGAGTTACGCCGGTCATATGAGCAAGCGAAGATAGAAAAGTTGAGCAAGTACGCCGGCGTTAACTTGTACATCAAGAACTTGGAGGACGACGTCGATGATGAGAAGCTCCGAGCCGAATTTGAGCCATTCGGTACGATCACTAGCTGCAAGGTCATGCGGGACGAAAAGGGGACGTCCAAGGGCTTTGGCTTTGTCTGCTTCTCATCCCCAGACGAAGCCACCAAGGCCGTCGCAGAGATGAACAACAAGATGATTGGTTCGAAGCCTCTCTATGTTTCTCTAGCTCAGCGCCGCGAAGTGCGTCGTCAACAACTTGAAAGCCAGATTGCGCAGCGCAACCAGATCCGCATGCAGCAGGCAGCGGCCGCTGGCATTCCTGGTGGATATATTAATGGCCCTCTTTACTATCCCCCTGGTCCGAATGGGTTCCCTCCTCAGGGGCGCAACATTATGGGTTACGGTCAGCCGGGAATGATCCCTCCTCGTCCTCGCTACCCGCCCACTGGAGGCCAGGTTCCCGGGATGCCTATCCCTCCCTATGGTGCCCCCCCTCCTCCCCAGTACGGTGTTCCTGGCTACCCTCGTGCTTCACGTGCACCTGCTGCTCGAGGCCCTGGCTCATCTCCAACCAATCCAACTGCACCGATACCGCGTGCTAATGGACCTCCTGCAAACGGTACCCCCCGCCAAGGCCCCCCTCAAGGCACTCCTACTCGTCTTCCTCCGGCCGGTGCCCCAGCCCCGGTTTCTCGGAATCAACAAGCGTACAAACTTAATCCTCAAACTCGCAATGCTGCCCCGCCACAGGTACCACAGACGCCCGTTGCACAGCCCGAGGCCCCCGTCCTCACCGCGACCGCACTTGCGAGCGCGTCTCCCATGGAACAGAAACAGATGTTGGGAGAAGTTATCTACATGAAGATTGCCCCGTAAGTTATCATCACGCTCTGTGAACTGATGCTCATGATCTACAAAGCTCTCAGCCTGATTTGGCTGGCAAGATCACGGGCATGCTTCTTGAGATGGACAATTCCGAGCTTCTCCACCTTTTGGAGTCGAATGAGGCTATGAATGCCAAGGTCACGGAAGCCTTAGCGGTGCTGCATGAATACGTTAAAGATGAAGGGACGGCCGTGTAAGTGAGTTGAGGCAAATCGACAGATGTGTGGGGTTCTTTTGAGCAGCGATGGCTCGTCCTCTCTTTACTCTTTTACGTGCTTGCCTGTACGGGTTGATCATCCGCGACCTCTGCCCTTGCGCTGAGCGTCTGCTTCAAACCGGGTCGCTCCTTTTTGTGTACTTGGAGAAGGAACAGAGTTTGATACAACTGACTGCTATTCATGAGTGTTGCCATTTCAAGTAGGCTAAGGCTTTCTCAAAGAACTACCAACGCAGCAATGAGCGGGGCAGCTCTCGATCTGCTACTCGTTGCGCTCAGTTGGATTCATGTCTTTCTTGCGCCATACACCAAGGTCGAGGAGTCTTTCAACCTCCATGCTTCTCATGACGTTCTCATGTATGGCGTGGGTCCCCAAAGCCTACAAAATGTGAGTCTTCTACGCGATCAAGGCCTACGTGCGGTTAAAACTCTACCTCAAGTACGATCATTATATCTTCCCAGGTGCCGTTCCACGCACATTCATAGGAAATGTCTTGCTCTCGTGGGCTGCCGCGCCATTTGTACACGTTGGTATCGCTTTGGGTATGATTACATCCAAGTTCGACCTACAACTTGTCTGTACGTCTCCCTGACCCTCGTTTCCTTTCACGGTTGACTGTCGACTCTGTATGTCGCGTAGTGCGCCTCGTGCTTGCCTCGCTCAATGCCTTTTCGCTCATCCTTTTACGGAGGGCAGTTTCGAAGCGTTTCGGAAGACAAGCGAGTTGGTGGTACACGCTGTTGACGTGCTCGCAATTTCATCTTGCGTTCTGGATGGGTCG
Source organism: Tubosaeta aff. alveolata (assembly GCA_038094535.1). NCBI lineage: Eukaryota > Fungi > Basidiomycota > Agaricomycetes > Boletales > Boletaceae > Tubosaeta > Tubosaeta aff. alveolata. The sequence continues at coordinate 4,961 of JBBPUG010000469.1, forward strand.
AACGCTTCCAAATATGTTTGCATTGATGCCTGGTATGTCGCATTTCAACGGCTTGGTTTCAATGCTGAGATGTCTCTCGTAGTGAATCTCGCCTATTATCTGCTTGAAAACCGTGCGCCAACGTCCACGCGAGCTTCCGCAAAGTCCATATATAGGGCATGTGCGCTATTGGTGCTCACGGCTGTGATCTTTCGCTCAGAGGTAGCCGTTCTCCTGGCCGCGCTTGTCCTCCAACTTGTTGTCCAAGGCCATGTTACAATCCGCGACCTCGTCAAAGTTGGGATATTGGCGGGTACGGCATCTGCGGGTCAGTGAGAGCTACGAGTTTTCGAGCGTTTGTTGATCTCTACATCTCACCTAGCCATTACTGTCGCCGTTGATTCGTATTTCTGGAATCGATGGCCATTATGGCCTGAACTTTACGGTCTATACTATAATGTTTACCTAGGCAAGAGTGCAGACTGGGGCGTAAGTGTGTTTCGTTGGAGTTGTTCGTCTCCCTCATATTCTCCAGACGTCCCCTCCACACATTTATTTCACTTCTTATCTCCCAAAACTTTTGCTTGGTGCTCTCCCGATGGCAGTTGTAGGAGCTGTACTTGATCACCGGATTCGATCAATGCTTGTTGCTCCGTTTGCGTTCATCGCTCTATACAGCATACTAGGGCACAAAGAGTGGCGTTTCATCGTATATGCGGTGCCCCTTGTCAACATTGCGGCAGCCCGGGGCGCGCGATGGATGTAAGACCTCGTTCATTCGCTCTTACATTGCCCTAACAACCGGTTTGATGAAGGACGTCCCGTAGAAAGGGCTTCTTCAGACATCTTTTCTACCTCTGCGCTGTCACTTTGATTTCTCTCAATTTCTTTGCGACATTCATGTCTATGCAAGCGTCTGTGAGAAATTATCCGGGCGGAGTCGCGCTCTCAGCGTTTAATCGACGTTACTCGGAACGACGCCACGGTGGGTGACCTGACTCTTGTCCTCGCTGGATGTTTACCCCAATAGTTCACGTCCATATATGCAACCTCGCGGCGCAAACCGGCGCATCAATGTTCCTCCACGAGCACGCGCCGCCTTTTACCCTTCTGCCATCTGAACCCGAATCGTTGCGCTCGTGGACGTACAATAAGACAGAATCGTTGACCCCGGCGATGATCTCGTCTTCTACCTTTACACACCTGATTGTGGAATCGCCCGAGATGGCTGGAAAAGAATGGGCGATCGTTGAAACTATACAGGGATTTCTCCGATGGAAGTTGAATCCGACTGTGTTGAGCGGGGTCAAGAAGGGCAAGATATGGGAGGTGCCCTTTGATCAGTGGACTCGCCCGCTGGAGATGGAGATGAACGACCAGCTTTGGATTCTGGAGAGACGTCGAGTATACGTCAAGTAAATATTCCGTTCAGTAGCGCGGAGGGCGCAATATCTCTTTTCAGATTCATGTATCTTCGAAGTGGATCTGCCGTGTCTCTTGTCCAAAGAGTCACCAATCTAGCTTCCAGTAGATGAACAGGCAGATACAAGGATAGATCATCCAAACGCATTCAACCTGATGCCCCGCTTCATCCAAGGAGCGGCTCCCCATGCCCATTCGGGCGCTGCTCCTTTCTACGCCAACAACACACCAGATACTTCACGCCGCCAACAACCTCCGCAAACACCCAGTTCCTCGCGCGCCAGATGGCGTGTTCTCTAACGTCGATGCGATCTGGACGGATACGGTGCTCGCTGTCGACGACGACGGAGAGCGCAACCACGGTCGTGGCAATCGATGCAAGCGCCGTCGAGGCTGAAATCATGAACATGATGATCATTTGAAGCTTGGCGGCTTGTTCGACCGAGGAACCTCCAAGGATAGCACCGGTCATCATGCCAGGTATAGAAATGATCCCGATGACACTGCAGACAGGCACAGCCATGAGTATGGATGAGCGACAGGCAAAGGGAGGACACCCGCCTCATCTGGTTGATGGTTGGGGTGAGCGCTAGACGGAGGGCCTCACGCGCAATCGGCAAACAAGCCTCGAAGCGAGAAGCCCCAAACGCGAGGTAGGTCTCAACTCTGTCGCGGTTGTCGCTGCAAGACTTGGTGCGTCAGGCGTTGCACGCGAGGGGGAGATGGAAGCGTACGACAGCTCTTTCAAGACGAACGCGACCGCAACCACAACGCCCGAGACAGTGTTCCCACACAACATTCCTACAACGGGAACTATGATGGAGCCACGTAAGCCGCGCACAGAGGGTCCGCATGATGAGCGCACTATATTGTTCCGGTGTCCAGAATGGTTCTACTGCCATTGCATATCGAGCGCCAATGATAGAGACCGGAATCGTCGAACCCAGCATGGACATCAAGACGGAAGAAAACTGTACGAGAGCGAGGTGAATGGGACTGCAAGGACGTGAAGTACCATACCATATTATCGAAGCGTTTTTTCGACCTATTTGTGACTACCACATGTCAGCCGACAGATAAGACATGGCGAGTGGCGACACACCAGTCTCAAAGGTGCCCAAAAAATTTAAGACGACTAGCCCAGTTTATTTAGTGCGTATGTGGGTAGACTCAGAACGTACATGCAATACCGCCGACAGCCCATGGGTTATTGGTTTCGAATATCCGTTGTAGGACCAAGCCCATGAGGGCGAGCTGCACAACGCAGCGGATGGCCGAGGTGACGAGCGAACGCCCGACGCCGAGGTGGAGTGTAGTGGATAGGAGGGCATTGAAGAGGATAAAAGCAAGACTGAGGCCAACGTTGGCCCAGGTCAAGTTGGTTGATTGTGTCCCGTCCATGGTCGTCGAAAGAAAGAAGGACAAGACTACGCTTCACTAATGGAATCAAACAACATTTCTGGCCGCGCCTTTTTCCATCTGTCGGTGGTGACCCGTAAAACGTCTGGAAACCACTCTGAAATGTCTGCCTCTCTCCCCAACACCATCTCTGCCAACGCTTTCCCGCTCATCCACGCATGCACCATTCCTTCGCCAGTAAACCCGGCTGCTATCCATTCCCCAGGAAGCGCAGAGATGAAATCTTCTTCTTGTCCACTCTGTTTTGGGGGAGCCGAACGCCCAGAGATTTTGGGCGACAAGCGACCAACCCACGGAAGCATGTCCGCAGAGATGCCAATAATGCCACTCCAACTCGCCTTCACCCGTCCCTCGAACCACGCATCCCCTTCAGACGGCTGTCCTTCACGTCCCCAGTTGTCCTCACCAAAGTACCTCGGTAGAATGCCCCCGAGGTGCGCGCTGATGCGTTTATTGCATTTACTGTCGTCCGTGTTGGCAAAACTCTCGTATCCGTCGTGTCCCTCTGGCGCGAATCCTCCCCCGAGCATCAACTCATGTTCACCATTTGGAAGCTGCGTCAGGTAGTCAAAACCGACAGGTATTTCATAGAAGACAAACGATCGTTGGAGCATCTCCGCAGGAATGGATTGCCCTGGGCGCTGTGCGGTCATGTACCCGCGAAACGGAATGATCTTGCCTCGCATAGACTTCAACAAACGCGACGACCACCCGTTGGTTGCATGAACTACATGAGGCGTCTTCACTGATCCCTTGGGCGTGACGACGGTGTAGTATGGGTTCGTTGACGAGGGCCCCGTAATCGCAGTGCACGGTGTGTCGGTGCACAAGAAGAAGCTATAGTCGTTCATTCTAAGTCCTGCCATGCCAAGCCCTATTAAAACGACATACTTGTCCGGGTACCGTGACAGCAGCTTTGAAAGGACACCCGTCACAAAGTTGTACGGATGCATGGCACCAGCGCTGGATGCGATACACCCGACGACGTCCGACGCTAACTTGTACCTCTTCACACGGGTCGTTCATCGCACGTACGACGCTAGGACAATGTGACCCATACCTGTACTGCTTGCGCAGACTCGTACACCCGGTGGTGGGATTTTTGGGAGGGCAAGGCTTCCTGGTATACCTGCACCTTTGCCTTTGCCTTTTCAAATAACTCCTGGTTGTAATATGCATTGATAGCCTCGACTTGACGCCACTGAGATTCGTCGAGCAGCCCTTCCTCCTCCGCAGCGCGTCGCAGCTCTTGGACATGGGCGAGACGGAACTGAATCAGCTTTTGTGCCGCGACGGCGCCGTAGTCTTGTCGGAAAGAGGCATAGTCCTCGTAGAGCACGGGCGAAATGTGACCGCCGTTCCTAACGCTCCTTGAGAAGCTGTACCCAAATGCACGCACGCACGCACCTGCCCGTTGCGCCCGAGCACGCGTCCCTTGCTTCAAGCATCAACACCGTTGGCGGTCGTCCTTCAGCATGAGCGTGATCTAACAAGGTCTTTGCGACAGAAGTGCCAGTGATGCCAGAACCGATGATGACGATGTCTACATGCTGTGGTAGCTCTGAGCAGTGGCTAGCGATAGGGGACGGCGGGAACATCCAAAATGACCGAGTTGAGTTCTCCACTGGCAGTCCTGGTTCCGCTGCGATGCGTTCATCCAGTTCTTTGAATTGGCGCACGCTGTCGAGCAGCTCGGAGATGGTGTAGCGTATGATGGAGGTGGCATTGCCCATTGGTGTCGTGAAATGATCCATCGATCCATCCGCTCCTTTATGTTTCTGTCAAAACGCGTTTACATTTGTTTATATTTACCTCGTAGCCGAGACACCTGTCCATGTCACTCGCAGTGTCACATGGTACAGTCACATCATGTCTGTATCACTTAAGCTTCCTTCAGGTGAGCGTCACCATCGCTAATACATTCAATTATGCACAGCCACGATCATCATGCACGAGCTAGCCACGCTGTAAATACGCGAGTTCGAGGCAGAGGGCAGCCAAAGACATGTACGCCAACCATCCCCACCAGTGGCGGCCCCACTACCAGGACGACGAGGAGGCCGCCTACTACAGCCCTACCACCTACCAGCGGAGTGCGCCTCAACAGACGGCACCACCCAGGCGCCGTCCCAACCCCACCCAACAAGATCCCGCTCACCTTCACTTTTATCCCAGACATCGCGACGATCGCGATGGCTGGCCAGCACCAGGTCTCCTCCCTGACATCGCCCCATCTCGCCGTCAGCCATCGACGACGACGAGCAGCACATCAGATTACAGCGCACGCCCGCGCAGTCGTGCAGGCAGAAGCACCTCTGTAACCAGGGCCAAGTCAACCTCTCCCCGGCGTCACGCAGCCTCACTTCCAACTGCTCCGCCCATTCCCCAGCCCAGTGTGAGCGAACGAGAGGCGCTAGTGCGTCAGCGTTTGCGAACCACCTTTGAAACATACGTCTTCAACACCCTTCCAACCCATCTCCTCCGTATCGCCGACATGGTGATGCTCACCCGGAGCGAGCTGTACGACACCTTCAAACCACGACTCGAGTCCCTCTCCGACTCGCATCTCGCAAGACTCCTGCTCGAACAAGACGAGGAAGCCAGAAGGTTGGGCGTCTCTGTGTTGGATCCAGACGTCCTGGCACCCTTTGTGAGTCTGATGACACTTGTATTCCGCGGGGTCCTGACGTTGCGCCAACAAGACCGAGTATATCAGGAACATGTTCAGTTTCGCCATCTTTTCTCACATGGCACGGGGCAGTGGCGAAGTCTTGTTTCAAGAACTTGCTGGCAGGCGGTTTCAAATGCCCAAACGCCCTCCTCCGACGGGTACGGAATACCAGAAGCTTGCCAAGTTCTGCGAGAAGGCGCGAAACGAATATGGTTGCGAGTACGCCTGGTCAGACACATGTTGCATCAACAGGGAAGGCGGAACGGAATTAGAAGAAGTCGTCTTATCAACCAGCCTCTGGTACTCGGAGGCGTGCGTATGCATCGCTTATCTCGCAGATTCATCAACATTGGAGGATTGGATGTCAGACCCATGGTTCACTAGAACTTGGACCGTGCAAGAGCTCCTATTCGCACGCAAGATTCGGTTTTATGGCAAGGATTGGTCGCCAATCTGTCCTGCTGTCGTGGAGGCGCGGAAAGAACGCGCTGGAAGAGAGAACCGTGAAGAGCAGCGCGTCAATGACAAAGACAACGAGTCCATTGTTGCTGCACTCACCAAGGCGACGGGCATCCCTGAAGGCGATATACGCCACTTTGTCCCAGGTTGTACTAGAGTGTCCGAAAAGATGAGGTGGGCGTCGCAGCGCACCACCTGTCGGATAGAGGACATGGCGTACTCCCTTCTCGCCATCTTCGACGTCAGCATACCAATCGCCTACGGAGAAGGCACCCGCGCATTCCACAAGCTCATGACGACGATCGCTGGCCAGTACACCGAACCAGACCTTTTTGCATGGACTGGGAAACCCTCCCAATGGTCCCTCGCCCTCCCCTCTTCCCCCCAATGCTACGGCGCCCAAGCCCCGGAATGCGATCCCACCGCGGCACTCGGGGACCCCACATACGAGCTTACCAAGCTCGGGCTTCGTATCCGGCTCGTGCTCGTCCCTGCCTATTGCGAGCCGCTCGAGCCGACCGACAACAACAGCGCGCGCTTCCTCCTCACGCCTGCGAGGCCCATGGCGCAGGACTCCATCCAGGTGTACGTGCCACACGGGCACCATGAGCACGACCTGCACGAGGTGCACGGACGATGCGAGTATGCGCTCGGTGTGGTCGATTACGACGCGCGGGCTGGTCCGCCAGGGTATGCTGCGCTGCATGCGGGGTGGACGCATCTGTGTCTAGTACTCGAGTGCGAGCGACGGGGAAGGGGGTGGTTGCGCATCGCGAGGCCCGGGGCGTTGAACGTGCGGTTTAGGGAAAGTGAGCTCTTGCAGGTCGAGAGCGTGTGTCTGCTCCATCGCGCATAGCACTCGAGTGGCCGTCACTTGTTATTTGGATACGTTCGGGCACGGTTTGAAACTGCGCCGAAGCTTATATCCAACGACTTGGCAATGGTATGACAGCTGACATGGCAGATACGTTCTCAATGTAGACATCTCGGGGGTACCGTGGTCTATTCCTTCGAGTCTCTCAGTAAGGATGAAGCGCTGGAAATGATTTGTGATGCCAATTAGATTTGGCGACTGTGCCCACATGTGATACTGTACAACGAACGCGAATGAGTATCAACAGACATGAAAGGACCGTGCACGAGAAAGCAAGGGCTGCAAGCACATCATGATCACAGAATGAAAGCACGGCCATACGGGATAGAGAAGAAAACATCGGCCTGGAGACTGAAGAGAAACAACAGACAAGCATCAAGACTGAAAACAACAAGAAGCACCCGAACCTGTTCAACCCAGATATTTTTCATTCAGCGCATGCACCTCTCTCGCCAGATACGGCCAGCTTAATGCCCTCGCCAGTTCCTCCCTCAGCCGTCCATCGTCCCCATCCGCCCGTTCTCTCGCCAACCTTACCTCCCACCCCAACAGATTATACAACAACCGCATGTTGGGCTGGATCAACACCGATAACCGCCGGCTACGCACAACCAGGTACGCCTCCACGAGACTCAGCCCAAGGTGTTGCATCACGTAAGCAATCGTCACCGTCGCGCTCCGAGACACGCCCACGCGACAGTGTACCAACACTCGACCCCCAGTGAGACGCGCTTTTTCAATCCACGTACAGATCGGATGGAGTTGAGGCTCAAGCGTGTCGATCCCGTCGTCGCAAATACCCTTGATGTCGAGGACCTTAATTCGGCCCTCACGTTCTTCGATCCAGAGAGAACCTGGATTGCAAGGACTTTGCCCTGAGTTGTGTGCTGGAGGGGACAGATTTGTAGGATGGGTGCGCGGAGATCCGCACGAAGAAGTGGGGGGAGTCGGTGGGGGCACGAGGGCACATTCGCCAACAGAGACGACATGTGTGATTCCGAGCGCATGGAGCATATATACATTCGCAGCGTGGTTTCTGCATACATCCTCAGAACACGCCGTTATTCCACAACATGTGAAACGACTTACAAGTTTCCGAGATACAAAAACGGAAGCACACGACTTGGGAAGCTCCCATCAAACCTTGCGTCATCAAACCATGTTTGATGATCCGAAATAAACGATGGCAGAGTGTTCGCCCGCGGCCGCCCTATATGCCTCGTCGTGGACGGCACAGTGGCCCGAGGAACGAAGGAGGAATAAGAACCGTAATTGACGGTCGACGCGTGTGGTCGATGTCCATTATTCCTTGGAACAAGGTACTCGCCTGCTGGTACGGGCATTCTAGAAGGTCCTCGCTGGATATCCTGGTATCGTGAGCGGAACGACACATTCGCTACGCCCAATCGAGCTTCAACCTTTTTCAATAGGGCGACCTCGGATTGGTAAACGAAGAAAGATCGGCGGTTAGTGACCTACGGCAGCGCAAGTCAGTCAACAAGCCCACACATGGACGTAGAAGTCCAACCTGCATCTCCAAGTATGCCTCTGGTAAACTCAATCCTTTCACAGCCATTAGCAGACAAAGCGCAGGGACTGATGATTCCGTGTATCCATCACTCGAATATAGCAACACTTTGAGCGGACGAGGCCGGTATGTCGGAGTCACCACGCAGCCTTCATTTTTCTGATTGTCGATCGGGTATTCGTGTATAGTACACCCGGATGCAGGCTGGTGAGGTGTGATCGAACCACTTTTGCCTCCGTTCGATTCTGGTATAGAAGGCCACGGCGTCGGAGGTGTTGGCGATTTTGGGGGTGTTTTCTTACCGCCCGCACCTCCCATACCGAGGTTCGCGCCGGATAAACAACCCAGTGTTCCTGGTGTGACCATTCTTTCCAGAAACCTGATCACGGGTAGAAGCCCATTTAACCCCACATGCGTCGCTTGTGGAGAGCTGGGGAAGGGGAGATGAATGATAGCGGAGGGATGTGGTGGTGGACGAGGCGGGATTGCCCCAGGAAGAGGTGTTGTTCCTTGTTCCCAATGCCGACGCCAGCGTTCAATCCATTCCACTTCCATCATTTGTATGTGTTCTTCTGCGGCTCGTAGGTGTGCTAAGGACGGAAGTGGGGCATGTTCGTGGCATTCAATGCAAATATCAAAACCGAGACCATGGCGGGGGTCATTCGTGTATGTATTAAGCGGAGATGGCTTTGCCGGATCGTAAGCGTTATATGGATCCGCAAACGGGTCGATGCATGCGGAGTTGCTTAGATAGGCCGGCGTGGAAGGTTCAGATTGAGGGCTTGAAAGTCCCCTTCGTAGTGGAGAGGGATTCCATACGGGGACGTCATTTCCATTTCCCAGGAACACTTGACCAACATTTGGATTCCAGTAGGTCGCTGTCGTGCTTCCGGAAGCATCATCCTACGGGATCGTGCATCAGCAGAACAAGGAGAACAAGGAAAACACGCATACTGCCTGCAGGTCCCTGGCTTCAGTGCCCCACACAGTCAGAATTTCGGAAGCGCGTGTGAGATCTCTCATCTCGTCCTTCTCGCGCTGGGCAAAGTCGATGGTATTGGCACGCTTGCATCTGTGTATACGTGTGCTCACAGGGGCAGCAACGGGATCGCCGCCAGGTGGAATAGACGCGGACAAGTGTTCAGCGTGCTCTCGGGCCAATTTAGCCTCAATCTCGAGTTCACCGACGAGTCGTCCATCGGTCGTTTCCGTGAGACCATGCGTTATCCCACGGCCAACGGTAAAACGCATGCTCTCTGGGCGTGTTGGGTCAAAGTGTTGGCAATCCCCTGTACATCCACCATCTTTTCTGACGATGAGCCAAGGAAGATCGCGTTCCAACTGCTCCGCGTTGGCGTCGAGTAGATAGACACCGTACTTGAGAAAGCCTTCGGCGGTGGAGTGGGGATCTTGGCCCTCCTGGCCACTGGCCTCATACTGAAAACCGGCTTGAACCCACCTCTCCAATCGCTCCTGCCTCTTTTTCTCAACGGCTCTCCTGAAGCGATCCGCAACTCTGATCGCCGCGGAGGTGGGACCCTTGGGAGAATATACGACAATGTCGGATATGGAGGTATAGAGAGGCTGTCTGGGGTTGGCAAGTTTGAATAACGAGATGACGAGACTTACGACTTGTATGCCGAAATTGCGTAAACTGATGCCATCAGGGACTTTGGCGGATTTGAACTCCCAATCAATCTCAAGTGCCGTCGTGTCGCCGCGCGTCCGACCGTTGGAATCATGCATACGGGAAAGAGCACATGGCTGTATGAGCTGAGAAGGGAGGAACGAGCAAGTCAAGGTGGGGTACTTTGGGGGTTTTCGGCCAGGAACCATGGCTGAAATCGCGTTTGGCTTGGAATGGCGGGGACGAGAAATACTGTGACACACCTGGGGCAGATCCAAGAGAGGGTGACGCCTCGAACGCAGTTGGGCAGGGGGAAGGGAGGGAGGTGGCGCTAGTGGATCTAGAATGGGAGTCGGTGGAGGAAGCATCAGTGGAAGAGTCAGAAGAAGAGGTCGAAGGTCTGCGGTCGTGGGGCGGGCGGGGATTGCTGTGGGCGATACAGAAGGGTGCGCTGGGAGGGAGAGAGGTTTTGATATTCGTGGCCGAGTCAGCGGTGGATATGCGGAGAGTGGTCGGATGCATGAAGGAGGGAGTCGGATCAATGTCCATGGGGGATTCTTGATCGGGGGAGGATGCTTCAAGGTCGTGATCGTCTTCGGAGTACTCATCAGACTCTGTGTCGTACTCGGTGTCGTCTGAGATGGGTGAAGCGGGGGCGTCGAGGTCGTCATCGCAGAGGACGCAGACAAGGCCTCTGTAACGGGGCGGACGAACGACGCGACCTGAGGCGTCGCGGATCATAGCCGCTGGGTGAGTTCCAGGACACGCAAAGAACATGCACTGGGCGTCGTTGTCACCGTCGAGGCCATGGAGGAAGGGGAACAAGACAGAGTCAGGAGGGTGGGCGGTGAGCTGCTCGAGGTGCATGCGGGCGAACTGGTCTGTCGGGAGGAGGGGGAGGGCGGGTGCTGCATAGCTGAGGCTGGCGCTGTCTGGCGGTACGACACCGAACGAGGAGGAGGCCATGGATGAACGCGAAGTCGTCGTCGTGTGCAGGGGGAAATAATGTTATTATTGATAAGAAGGAGACCCCAGACACCTCAAATCTAAGGTTCAATCTCGTCAACAATCTAGACACTACATCACGTGAGCACTTTTTTTTGCCAATTCACAATTTCACACTCCGCCGTGTTTCGGTGCCGCGCCCCTTTCCGTATTTGGTTATAGTCCGGAACTCCACACAGTTCGTCCGCCCGCTAAACGTTCCCTAAGCACGCCCAGACGCGAGCGATACTCATCCACTCCAACGTATGCACCGCACACGCGTCGCTGCCCGTCAAACCCAGATCGCCCGTGAAGAACCCGGTGGTTATCAATGCTCAACACCGTGCCGGGTGTCAGTTGCACCCAGTACTCCGTGTCTGCGCTCGTCAGCAACCTGTGCCACCGACGGATCGCGTCGTACCTGCCCCCAATAAGCTACTTTCACATTGACAGACCACTGCTTACCACGGCTCGACAGACTCGGCATCCAAATGATCCATCGTGCTCCGGTCATTGTTGTTCCAGCGCACCTGCACGAGCTCGCCGCTCACCTCGTCGTGCCGTAGTGGTGGATACCCGTTCGACGGACTGGGTCGATACAGAGCGCTCGCTTCTCCAGCGGCGTGCGCAGGTATAGTAATCCGTGATAACAGTTTGTACGCGTCGGGATGCAGTTCCCTCAGCAACGAGGCAACATAGAAGCCATCTACGAGCAACGTGGCCCCACCAGAACCTCCACTGTGGGAGAGAAGATGGAAGAGTTGCAGTCCGCATGGATCCGTCTATCCCTCACATCAGTCACAGCACTGCCCGAATTCAATTAATACGAACAAAGTACGTATTGTCGGTGTGCACCCCAAGGGCCATTGTGGTATACGCCGTGTCTCCTTTGGACAGATCTGCGGTAAACTCCCAAAACTTGCCGTCTGTAATCAAGCCTCTTATCTCGCACATTCCGGAAAAAGAAGGCTGGCTTACATTGTGTCTCACGAATAAACCCAATCCGCTTCGACAACTCCTCCGTCGCTTCTGGAGTGGCAGGAACACCAGAAACGAGGCAAAATCCAAATCGATCCTGCCCCTCGTCAGTACATATCCGCCGTGTTCCCCACGTCTATACCCACAATATTAGACAACCATTTATACAATCCCTCGTCGTTCCCATCCATCGCGTCTGCGTACGCGACTGTTGGTGGGGACTTGGCAATCTTTGCCCCCCACAGTGCCTTCCTATGCTGTCTGTCAGCGCCGTGCTTGCATGACATGTCACAAAGAATACCAACTCGCCAAAGCTGGACAGCGATTTGAGTGGCGGGTCGTACGCGTGTGTCTTCAACCATGCCCACGGATAAAACGAAGAATGAGAGTCTGTGCCAGAATTGGGCCCTGCCAATTAGTCAACCTATGAGTCTGTCTTGTCAGTGATTGATGCCAACAAGGCCGTACAGACGACTTCGAGACCATCGGTCAGAGGCTGAACATGATGGGGTTTGATGTCCAGAGGGATCTAGACGATATACATGAGTAGACCCGGACACCAATGCGATCGCGACATGCCTCGAATGTGTTTACTAGTCTCTGTTTCGTGACGGGATGAAAACAGTCTGGGCATCGACAGTGATCGCGCAACCAAATGTGATGGCTAGAAAGAGGGTGATGACGATCGCCGCATCGAGGGATCATGATGCGGACACATACAATCGTGACCAATTCTGGGGTGTCCATAGAATGGCGATCTTGCGGTCATCCGCAGTGGCGACCGGCAGGTCAGTGGGACGTTGGTCTGGAACGGGGTGGGATTGAGACGCAAAAGTGGTTCGGGGGTTGCGCGGGTTTGCAACACGCGTTCTCCTGGCTGTTCCAATGAGGACTGTAGGGAAGTTTGGAATCCTGAGAGGGCCCTGGAACATGGTTGTAAGTTAATAAGGCGATATGACAAAGTTTTCTGGAGCTTCAAGCCTTTCAAGGGTCGATGGGTCTTCCAGAACGGCGGCCCCTGATAAGTCTACCAACTTTGTCTTGATTGCTATCGAATTTGCATTATGTACGACTTTTCCGATTCTCCACCGTAGTAGGCAGTGCTAATAGATCGGGAAGTTGGTGCCAGATAGTAGGACCATCCTTGACTGTATATGAACGAACTTCTCTTACCACTACGTGTCCAATTCCATCGCAAAGATGAGTATGCAAGTAGCCACACAAATCGTACGCGGAGTTGTAACTTGTGGTAAATTTCCACTTCTCTTCCTCCGCGAACTCGACGACTTTCAAGTGTGTGACGAACGTGTGATCTCATAACACTCCAACACTCCGCATATTCTCCACTCCTTCCCACCAGCCAAAACGGTGGCCAGGGGTCCTCTGATTCCGTTGCTTGACAACAGTCTGTGCCGATATCTGCCAAAACTCAGTTTCACCCATTCAACTAGTGTCCGCGTCGTGTTATCTGATATCCGTCACACAGGGTTAAAAGTGGTCCGCCCTCGTCCTTTAGTAGCCGCATGTGCGTGGGCCTACCTCCACTGCGAGGTCACCACTAATTTCCGATCACTCATGAGTTCCCTTCTAATGGTTGATACAAATGTTCCTACTCTGATCGTCACCGCTACTCGTGCGTCTCCCGTGCTCCCACACCCCGCTATCTACCCTCCCTTTCGACGTTACCCATCATGACCACATCCCTATCACCCTTTCCCGCACCCATAGGTCTTTGGACGGCTGGGTGTTATGCTCGGCAAAGTCAAATGCACGTCCGACATGGACACCCCGGGGTGGATTTCGGGTGCTCTTTCTGCGCCCGGTGTGGCATTTCATGATGCCAGGTGACCCGGTGGAACTTTTTTGACGTCTCGGAGTAAACTTGGCCTTTGCGGTCACGATTGACACGGGCCCTGGGATGCAGCTGTCCGAGCCTTTTTGGAATTCCTCTCCAAGGCGCTCCCAGGGAGTGAAATATCATGGCGAGTCCTGCCTGTACGCCAAGCGGATCCGACACTGATATCACCGCTGCTACAAATGTTCTTCTCCATCTCGCTTACTTGGTAGACCATCATCGGAACGACCCTGGACAGCAATCTGTGAACTAATTCGTGGGAGAGGACTGGTTGGTGCCGTCATAAAACAGATCGAGGAACCTGGAAGATGCACAGGCTGCAACTTGCTTGAAGCGACATCTTGGTCTGAGAGCCTGAAGACTGCAGTAGGTCATGAGTGTTGACGTCTCTCGTCGTGCGGACATGGGAAGGTACTATAATATAGGGTGGATGTACTGGAGCGAAGTGTCCGTCCATGTATACAAGACCATACTTTTCTAGTCATGAACATCTGTTATCTCGAGGGATCTGTTTTGGAACATCTAAGACTGTTCTTCCAGTCTCCTAGCCAAAAATCCAAAATTGTCATCCATCCTCTCACATGTCACTATCCCAGTCTCAAAACACGGCGATCTTCGTGTTGCTCTCTACCACTTCCTGAGCCGACCCTTCGTGCCCTACAGAATCCGTCCCCTCCACATTAAATGCCGGCCCACGGAACCAATGCACCCCGCCATATACCGGGAAATAATACCACCCCATCGCGAGCAACATTACGCCGCCCAATACAACTGACGTATAGTTCATCGTCGACGCTTGTGGATCGGGGGAAGTCGGAAAGGAGAGAATGACAAGCATAAATACCATAAACGTAACCGCGACCACCGCAATCGGCACACCCTGCAACCCAGGGTCAGCTTCCTGTGATCCATGGCACGCAGCCAAGAAAGCAACAAGCTCACCGCTACTCCGAGTGAAAACGGTCCAGGCTTGAAGTCGTTTTTAAACACAAACCTAGACACGATTGGTGCGATGTACGCCACATATAGCGCCGTCACCGAGATTGCAAACACGGCGTTGGTCGCTGCAGAACCCAATAACGTCAACAGTCCAACGAGCAGCGCGAATGCGCAGTCAAACCAGACTGCATTGACTGGGGTGCCCGTGTATGCATTCATTCTGTACAGCAGGTCGGAGAAGGGAAGGGCATTGTCCCTGGCGAATGCGAACGATTGCCGGGAAGCCGCAAGGACCATGGAAGAGCCCATCATGAATCTGGAAGAGTGATAGGTACGATGAGGGCAAGATATATGAGTAACTTACTGTACTAGGATAACAAACGACCATAGGACCAGCGTCCATAATCGCCCGAAAGAGCTCAAAAATATTTGGGCCATTGGTTGGCCAACAGGACTGTTCAGGACGTTGGCAAGGTCCGGTCCCATGCAAAATGCCAAAGCTATGTTGATAGCTAATCTAACAATGAGTGATATAGACAGTGAACAAGTATGTTTGGGCATACCCCACCCTAGTGTACCCGCAATCGCGATGGCGCTGACCTTTTTGGGTTGCTGGATCGGTGCGCAGGACAATGACAATGTGAACTTACTATTCCCCAGGGCGCAGCAGTTGCAGCATTTGATGACTCCTCACTGATATGTATCACCGAGTCAAAACCAGCTTTTGAACATCGACGATAAATATAAGGAAGATAAATCAAGGCGTAAAAAGCTTACAGATTGTCCAGAGAGGCGCCAATAGGCCGAGAATGAATGCGAATGCATTCGGCCATCCAGAAACTACAATGCGCATAAATATTTTAACATCAAATCCCATCGCATGGTCCTCACAATTCGTGAAATTTCCAAATACATACGAGGGAGAGTTCATCTGTTCTTTGGGCGTTGCAATCGGCAGTGCAATGATAACTACTAGACAAAGCCTATCCATGCGTCAGGCTACCGATACGGGGTACAGTCCAGCTCACAGAATGTTGGAGGCTATGTATAATCTCTGTAGCCTCGCGAGCACTCTCGTGCCAAGACTGCAAATAACAGCCTGGCTGAAGATAAGTGCAGCGTAAATGCCGCTAGCGCAGACTCGTTCGCACACGTTTCGAGGGATGACGGGAAGGGCACTCACTACGATTGCGCAGTTGTGAGAACCAGCTGTCCGTTAGAACCTATATTTGCTGCTGCGGTAATCTGGACAGTACATCCCCAGTCAATCGAAGCTGAGAATCCATTAGCAAAAAAGAGTTGAAAAGGGCCTTGACATACCAATCCCAGTAACTGCACCAATTGTGCTTGCATCTGATGCCAGCCGTTAAATTGTTGACAGAGAGAAGGCGTTACCGAACATACATCCAACAATCCAACACAAGACGTTGCGACACCGAGGCGATGATAGGGTGTATGTCAAGTAGTATAGCTAGGAGACGTCGTTTATATATGCTACGTCAACGAAGGGTGAAAATGAGAAGACATACCCCACCTGATGTCGGGGCAGATGACGCCAGCTCGCCTAACGCTATCCCAATGCACAAAATGAAACAAGATCCAAAAGCCCACTACACGTAATCAGAGGTCAAACAGAGGCAACGGAAAATATGCGACGCACACCCCACACCATCGACACAGCGCCCCCATTAGAGACTGAACTCGACAGTACGGAACTGGAAAGAGTGAAATCAAAATAGTGAGTGAAGTAGAGGAATAAAGTCGTACGCTATCGATGGCAGCAAACCAATGATACTGAATGCGATTCCAAAAACCTAAGCACACCATGTATTGAGCACATTCACCATGTCGCTCTACTCACCTCGAATGGCGTAAAGGCCCGTTTGAACTCCTGTTTATACCCCAAACTCGCTAATAATGCTTCGTCCCTTGCTGCTGCATGAATGAGCGCCATGGCAAGTGAACGAAAAAAGTACAACATAGTTCATCTTGATCCTGATATATGTATAGAGCCCATGTTCTAAGTCCGAAAGAGGCAAGAAGCTGCTGCGGACAGTACTGCAATGGTAACCATCATGCATCAACTCCGAGCTAACCCCGCAGCCGGACAGTAGATATTATGTATAGCGCATTTATAGTTCAAAAGACCGGACACGGAGAGGACATCAAGGGCACACAGTGCACCCTCCTGGAAGATGTTGTCAACAAGAAACCAGCAATGCTGATATGCGGGCACTCATTATGAGCAGGCCTCGAGGAATTAGCCCGATATTGGTACCAACCCTGGCACATTTGTATCATACAATCGTACAGAAAGAGTATTTGGTGAGATATGAATTGTGGCATACCACTAGTACTAGTACTGAAGCTAGAGCCAAAGAACTGTTCACCATGA
>JBBPUG010000470.1:0-22076 GCA_038094535.1 Tubosaeta aff. alveolata
AACCCCTCCCGAAATTCGACGGGGGGAATCACGGTGAGCACCTCGCCCGCCGCCCCCAATCCCTATGGTCTTTATTGAGGTCCCCTGCAGGGTACCTACCCCTTTTTGTCCGCTGAGATGCTGTCAACGCAAGGGAAGAGAGGGTACATCCGGCACGAGGTCCACCACGACCTCGAGTCGGTGTTTTGGCTCCTGTGGATTGTGAGTGTCAACACGACCGGCCCCTTTAACAGCCGGCGCGAGTGGTGCGACAAGGAGGATCCCAGCCCCACCGGGGCCTTTGGGCCCACCCGGGAGCCCATGGACCTGCGAGGGGAGAACCGAGGGATCCCGATATGGGCAACACCCGGGTTCTACGAGGCCAGCACTGTCGACGTCTACGAGTTCAAGAGCTCGATCCCGGAGACCCAGCTGTTGGATTGCATGTCCTCTTACTGGAACGATGGGGAGGCCGGGAAAGTCTTTCAGGAAGGGATGCTCGAGCTTGCCGAACACTTCCGGTGGACGAGAACCAGGGGGAAGTCAACCCCGCCCAGGACGATCACCCACTTGGAGTTCGTGAGGGTATTGGCTCGCATGCGAGACGCCATCCCATCTTCGTGCGATACCCCGACCGCCGATGAGCTCGTTGCCGCCCGCGAGAAGTACATGAGGCTCTTGCAGAACCCCGACCATGAGCTCTCTGTGGGCCTGCTCGACGCACAGACCTTGCTGCCCGGGAGTCGGCGCGGGTCCCGCTTGAAGACGGAGTCGAGGAATCCGATTATCAGCCGACTGCGGGGAAAGCGAAAGGCCTCGTCTGGACCAGATCCCGGCACATCGGAAGGCTCGGAGGATTCCAAACGGTCCCGTGCGGGCGAGTAAGGGGGACCCGCTGCGGCGGACGGGGTCGCCGACGGCCCCGCTCGACAGGGTGCGAGTACATGCGACCGCAGAGCAGGTGGTGGCAGTGGTGATGGTCAGGCCCTTCGGGGCGGTAGCAAGCGTAAGTGATTCGTTTCCTCCATCTCATCGTTCTCGTTCGATATCCTTTTTTGTCGTTTTTATCCTTCTGTTCCACTTTATATGCACAACACACGATATAGACACACACCCTAGTTCGTTGGAGGACCAAATTTTTTTATTAGACGGTAGCTTGTAGCCGCGATGGTAGTGCCCCGAGTCACCCTTGCGTTCAATGAAAGAGGTTTCTTATTGGGAAGAAGGCGGGAGGCTTCGTCACGGTCAGGGAACGCGCGTGTGACACGGAAAGATCAAGGAGATGGAAGGAAAGAGGGGCATAGGGCAAGGATGTGGGGGAGGGAGGGAGAAAAGGGAGAATGGCAAGAAGGATAGCAGGTTCAACTGTCCCGAGATGTTCCGAACGGCAGTATCAAGAAACGAGTTCCTTTTTTTTGGAGGGAGGTGTGTTTAAGCCATAATGTCAAGTCACACGAAAAGAACAGCAATATCTCAGTGTGTGAGAGAACCGAAGTAAGAGAAACTTTTCTCGCTCCGTTTGGTTTTACCGCTATTTTATTGCCCGCTCGTTCCCGATCCCGATCCCGAAGTTATTCCCGGCTTTCATCACTCACCATGCTCTGTCCCTCCAACTTCCCTGGTTCACTTAACTCAGTGGTCGTGGTGCGCCTTTCTTCACGACGATTCTCAACAGGACGACGTGGCGTATCAACCCGCGACCAATCCCTTTAACCCAGTGGTGCTGCGTGCCGCGCCTCTACCATTGCTATCTTATCCGGATACCTGGTCAGTACCTACGGGTGGTTTGACGGGCCGGCCTTCTGCGGTTGCGGACACCCAAGTAATGTGTGCCAGGTCGGGTATCGAGGACCTTGATGGGTACGGGTGGCCGGTTAGTGCCGTTCGCGCGCAGCCTCAAATCTGGCTCGTGGTCCCAGGGATGGACTTGCTTCTTTCCGTTCCTTGGGCTTCATTCCCCCAGTTGACTTTCACGCCTGGTACGACCGTACAGCTTCTAGAACCAATTTTCTCTACCAAGCTTGGCCCTAATCTGGCCACGTAACGGGTGGTCCATCTTCTGCTCCAGATTCGCTGAGAATGCTTGGGCAAAAGGGTTGTGAGGTGGACTGAATCGCAATTTGTACCCCTCCGTTCAAATTTGTTCATGCTTTTACGCTGTCCAGAAGTCATTTCCGAACGAGAAGTCTGTTCCTGCGGTGCGTTCCGTGGCTAAGACGCGAGCTCGCGCAAGACGAGGATTCCCGGCACCATACTACCGATGTCCACAGTTGAGACAACCCGCATCTCGAGCCGGAGCAAAAAGACGTCGCAACAAGGCTTTCTGGCGGCTACCACGGACTCGAGGATGCCCTTCCCGATCACTGCACGACTTACATGACTTAACGGTTGAACCACTCTTCAGCCCGCTGGAGCCTTCGACCGACCCCGCACGTGTGTATTCCCCTAGCTCATGTCCACAGCCACCCCCTACCCAGACATGCTGCTGCCGCAGCCGCGGCCATCACCGCAGTATTATAGCAATCCCGGTCATCACCCTGCTGGCCTCGCGTCGCCAGTAACTTCTCTCTATATTTAAAAGAGCTTGGCATTTTCAGTCGCATTATCTGATCTTACAGAGATTACCCACTGGAAACCCACTATGGATGAATTAGCCGTACCACTTTGCCCTACCTTTCCAGCCCGTCCCGCCGACTTGATTGCGTGAGGGCAACACTGTGGACTCCTTGGTCTCGATTGACGGAAGATCCGACAAGACGCCGACGCAAGACCACAGGAGACTCGTCCTCTCGCCTTCACTGCCATGGTTTAGTTGGCTTTCAGCACGGACTTTGAATCATGTACACGTCGTGCCCGATTTATACGCATCCGTGTCGCGAAGTATGCAACTAATCAACGCCTGCTTTACGACCCGACCCGACTCGACCCCTCCTCCTTCTGCTGTCTACATCGACATGTCGTGGATCGCGTATCTGAGAGCGGCGTGGCGTCCTCAAGATACCGCTTCAACTCATGTTGTTGTTCCCGTTGCGCTCACCCCACACATCGCGCCAGTTGAGGGGGCACGATAGGAGATGCTTGAGCACCTTGAGCGAGCCATTGATGGTTGGTACTGTGTCGTTCCTCCCCAGACATCAGAAACACCGAGTTCGAACGCGTCATCCCAGACTCCGATAAGTCCCTCGCTTCACTCATCTCGCAACACGCTACTTGCTCTGCATTCACTGTCATTTAACCCTTTCTCTTGATTCCACGCGCTTGGGTTGCCTGTATTGTCTGTGCATTTGACATGGTAGTATTGGGCTGTTTGGTCTTGCGGCGTCGTTCGTGAACGAACTTTTTCTGGATCACATCCGTGACCGGTAGGTACATTCCCCATGAATGTGGGCTTCCACAGCGTAGTTTAGCATTAGCGACAACTTTCCATTGACAAGTGGAGGATGCGACATGTTGAAAGACACGATTAGAAGAGAATTGCGCAATGAAGCGAGCACGGCAGGAACAAGAGAAAGCACGAGAATGCGAGAATAATAAATCTGCTGACTTACCGCCACACGCTCACCCACGAGCTCCGTCGCGCTCTGCCACACTCCCGCGGAAGACAGGCGACTGCAGTATCGTGGGGCCCATCAAGTCACTCCCAACTGTGCGTCGGTCACTTGGTTTTCCGTTTTTGCTCGCACGACCCCCACGCCGGCCGCTCTTTCTGGATTTCGTTGAACAACAGTTGAAGCCGCGCTCCGTTGCTGGTCAAGAAGGCGATGTCATCGCGGGAAAATCTGTCTAATCTGCGGCGACGGCGTCGGCAACCGTCGGCACCGCCCGGGGCAACGCGCACCTGAAACCAGCGCATCTTTTGCTTGGATGTGGTGAAGCCTCTCATGTCGCCCGTGTATCATGCTTCAGGCAAGTCCTTGAGGGCGAGCCCCCTCCCCGGCAAGGCCGCGTCCTCCCATTGTGCGAGTCCAATCACTTCCCGCCATTCCCCAGATTGTGTACAGCAGGATCGGCAAGACCTTCTTTGTTGCGTCGACCGCCTCGGGCGAACAGGCGCCATGGCAGCCGCCGAAGCACAGTCGTGGCTGTCGTGCCAGGATGCGTTGCCACCCTTTCGAACTGCTGGTTGACGACAGCCTTGAGCTGGCATGGCCCTCCGCAACGACCGGGCTTGTGAGAGCGTGATTGCAGTTAAACGACCGGTCCGCCTCACGAGGGACAGAGCGGAGCGTGGCATGGTGTGATGTCTCATAGTGCGTCCACTCATCCAACAGGTACCGTATCAGGACGATGATGACCATAAGAATAACCCACAAGGCGACGTAAGTAGTAGGATACCATGGAGACCTACTCTTTCGCCCTCAGCCCAGCACCCACCGGATAGCGCGGGGAGCGAAGGCCAACCGGGGCGCCACCAATTCGCAAGCAGTGTGTCGTGTACGTGACCGAGAGGGCGGCTTGCGCTGCACACGTGATCATTTTTTGCCATTTTTTGCAGGTACGTGTAGACAATCCCATTTGGAGCCCGTGCGAGGATTGAAAGACGAAGCTGTTCATAGATTTTGTACTTGTTTCAGGTTCAAACTGTGCAGGTAAGCGCACGCGCAGAAAGGACGTGAAACACGGCCCACACAGTTCAACGCGCCCTTGTGTTCACCCTTCCACTGCCATCTGCGATTCTTTAGGCTGACGAGGAAATATGCAGTGTTTTACGGTGGTCTGCCCTTGCAGTTCTACTCGATATCATGGCGCCTGATCTTCATCGGCTTGAAGTTCCTGGTCCACAGTAACACCGGAGCGACATGTTGAAGCGTGTACACTAGCGCTTCACGAAAGGAATAGAAGAATCTTCCTCACGCGAATAGAACAAGGATGAGCCTAATAATTGAGATAAGGAAAAGCTGGGGATACGGGACGAAAGGACGACCTTGGAATACTCTACGGTCCCATAACCAGGGCCTGCACGTAGTCTGCCGGACGACGTAGTTGACACAGTGTTACAATCTGAATGGTTGCCGCCTTTCACAAATGCACGGATGAGGAACTGATCTGCGGCTCTGCACTGGACTTGTGTAGCATCCAGGACACGGTTCGACTGTGCCGGGGCTTCAGGTGCTCGACCTCCTGTGGCAGGTAACTTGTGTTGGACCACTCCATCAGCTGGTGCATGTCGTGGATCCTTGACAGGGACCGACCTCGCCAGGTTGCCTGAGACAACGCAGACTGACTCGTTGCACCTGCGTTCCCCACGGTACTTCTCACAACCAAAATGGTGTTTAGTGGGTCTAGTACTGAGCTCGAGTAGCCAGATACGCACAAATGCTACAGATAGCAGAATGCTGGGACCTTGCACAGCCCTGATTAATACATTTCTCTATGAGAAACAGTTCGAGGGTCATCCCAGAGTACCGCTTGGGGACGTTTGTTGAACGCGTGGCTGAGTTTGTTTAAACATCGACGTCGCCACAGGGTCGAGGCTGCTGTGACCCTGTGCGACAGCAGATCCGACGTTGGTGCATCTTGTGCTCCTGGTAGCGCGTTTCTGAGAGACCATACCAGCTAGGAACTCCCGTCCACACTGCATATCGGCTTTGTACTTTGACCGGCTGCTTGGCTTTGAAATGCTCATCCTGCGTTTCATCCACCGCAGCGCGTGGATTAACCTCACATAACAGTAATTACCTGAAAAAAATTCCCTGATAATGATGCGCTGGAATAATTAGCCCGCATATTTGATATATCGTGCGCACCAGCTTCCGGGTTTTCGGAATGTCGGAACCTTCAGAACCTTTGTTAACCAGTATTAGGGCTGACACCAGATTGCAGAGATTTGTGGCAGCCGTCTGAAGTACATATACGCGCTTTTCTAGCGCTTGCACTAACTTTTCTGTTGAGACCTGCGCGATGTGGGTAAATTCCAGCACAGTCAACCGTGCAGGCGCCCCGACGTACGCCTTCATTTCTTTCTTGCATTTATATGCTACACTAACACCTGAGCACAAAACCACCCCCGCGCCTGAGTACGATACATATTTCGTGTATCTCGGCAAGCACCTTGTCATGCTCGACGTTGAGCAGTTTGTTCGCATGCACAACCTTGGTGCGGCAGTTGTCGATGTGCTGTAAGAGGCTGTCTGGTCGGGTGAAAATTTAATCAAGGTCGCTTTGGGTGTCGTGGATTCGATAAACATGCGCATCGACGTCACAGTCCTGCCCCCTTGGAGAGGTCGTCGCCGCCATCTGCGGTCCGCGCGTTGAGTGGCCCGTTGGCGCGCACGTGGAGGAAACGGGACACGTACGGTAGACGGCGCCGGAGAGCTTGCCCTGTCGCCAGTCGGTGTGACCGCCGAGCGCCTTGTCCATCTGGGCCATTTCGTCGCTTATCCATGCGGCGGATCTGCCCTGGTCGGGGAGGGCGAGGTGCCGGGTGAGCTCGCTGTCCTTGGGCATGAGCTTGTCTTCGATCTCGACTTTGGCTCGTCCGAGTTCCTCTCACAACTTCTTTTGCTCCGGGGGGAGTTTCAGCGCAAGCAGTAGTGCTCTCTGGGATGGGTGTGAGTGGGCCGTGCGGGGACGAGCAGGCGAGAGAGACCTTGGAAGTCCATACGTAGCCGTCGACGACGCTCCGTCCGAGCCCTCTGGCGCGCAAATGGCGCCACACTCTGACGATCTGGGTCAGTAGCACATACTACCAGAACAAGAGCATCTTGACCGTGTCGAACGGTGCGCGTGCTGCTTGGTGGTACCAATCCGAGATGGTTTCTGGCGTCGGGAGTGCGTGTTCGAGCGACGCTACGACCTCTTGGATATGCTGCATCGTGTTAGAGAGTCAAGTTGTGTCGCGTCTGTCAAACTTACAGTAAGCGGCCGCAGCTCGTAAGCAACGATGAACAACCTGCGCATGGTCGGTCACACCCGCGTCGTCTCTCACAAGCTAACCCAACGAACAACGCTAGCTGGCAGAGGAGGAAGAGAGCGACGCTGCCGAGGTGACTTGGGGTACGTTCCAGCTTCTTGCTACAGAACGCGTCTGATCTCTACAGAGGACCAACAGCGCATCAGCACCTTCTCAAAGCTCAACACACGGCTGCGAGGCATCGAGGACAGACTCAACGCGCTCAAGGTGCGTCTCGACGGCACCCGAGTCGGTCCCACACTGATTGTCGACGCAGCAAGAAAAAGAAGCTCTGGATGACCTTGCAACAGAGCTGGAGCTGACGGATGATGACCAGGTCGTACTGTAAGTCTCGTACCAGTCGGTACAATCGTATCTGACCCATCCAGATACAAAATCGGCGAATCGTTCCACCATCTGTCCCAACCGCGAGCCCTAAGACGACTCGAGAAGGACCAGGCGGACATCGCGGCGCAGCTCACAGACTTGTCCACCACCGCTGAAGAGTGCGAAAAGGCGATGAAAGAGCCCAAAGTCGTTCTGTACGCCAAGTTTGGCCGCGCCATCAACCTCGACGAGTAGACCGACGCTTGTACTTGTAATGATACTCATAGAGGTATTCCTATAACCCATCGTCCGCGTCGACCAGGTCCAATAACGATCCCTTTGGCTGCTTCACCTCCTCCCCGACAAACGCCAGCAAACTCTCAAACATCTCCGTTCGCTGACTGAACCGCGCCGCAGACACCGGCTTTCTTCCCTCTGCACGCATCCTCGTCTCCTCTGGGTCTTCGTCCATCTGTAGAACCGCCCGAGTCTGCTTTGCGGGCGTTGCGCTACTGGAGAGGGATTCATGCGAGACCTGTTGTGCGGTATCGTCGTCTTCGCCGTCGATCATGTTCGTCCACACCTCATCTGGCGTATTCGGCCGCGAACGCTTCTTCGGGGGCTCCTCTCTCGCTGATACAACCGGATCACTTGCGGGTGTCAACGTACGGGGAGACAACAAATGTGCGAGCAGAGATCGAAACACGTGTGTTTCCTCTGGATTGGAATGATCAACGACTCAGAGACCTCCGTTTGCAGATATCGCAGCGCCTTCACGGCAGGCTGCTCCTCGCACATTTCGCGGAACCTGTGTATCGTTCAGTGTCCAGTCAACACGCCAAACGAACATCCGCACCGTTGCCTCCGAATGAGATACTTGGCTTGTCGTATCACCTCCTCGGGGGCGGCTCTGCACATGGCTTCGTCAAATCAGACCGAGATTGATCACACATACTCACCTCACGAGATCCATCACCCAGAAATCGTCCAACCGTGCCTCCCTCAATCCAGGCTGTACACCCTCTTCTTTCACCCTCGACCTGTCCTGCTCTCCTTCGCCTGCACTCCCATCCCCTGCATTCATCTCCTCGTTTTTGTTTTCCTCCCCTCCAAGCGCCCTCCCTTGGCCTGCATTGCCACCATGCATATACACCCTTTTCGTCCGCTCATCATACACGACCTGGTGCGCATACCTAGGTATGGGCACCAACAGCGCACGTTGCCCACCGTCTCCCCCGTCCTTGCCACGTCCAATAGCATAACCATGCCTAGTCTCCTCACCATCGACCGTCTCCGATACTACCTTGGATAAGATTTGCGTCCACTTGCCCGGCTGAGACAGATTGCCGTACTGATACACCCAATTCGGCGCATCCGAGCGGAGCACCATCAGCGCGGACGACTGCTGCGCCCGAGTCAACCCACAGAAACTAGACCACGCATCAACTTTCGCCGGCCCACACTCGGGAGAAGCAGGGCACGCACACGTACACCTCCTTCAGCTTGGGATCTACCACCGCCCGCTGCGTGAAACACGCGTCTGGCCCACCGCTCGAACTGAAATTGCCAAACAGCTCGGACACCGTGTTGGTTGTGATGTCGTACGCGTACATGTCCGACAAGTACTTTTCGTCGTGTTGGCCTGCAAAGATGAAGAGCGTGTTCAAGTTGAACAGGTCTAGAAAGTAGGAGCACAAACAAACGGACGGGGTAGAGATGAACTCACTGAAGCAACTTACCCATTATGAGTCCAGATCTACTCTTATGAGTCGACATCTACACCCCTGTAGATGACGGATGGATGGACATGGGATGACGGACACATAAATGACGGACAGATGGACATGTAGTATAGGTTGGATGGACATACAAAATGTTATCCAAGACATGGGTGATAATGTCACAATGGGGGGACAATGCCACCTTTGTTGTCCTGGCTATGGTGGGCAATGGTTGCCCAACCTCATTATCCCTGCCACTTGCCATCTTTATCACAGTAGTAGTAGGCATATTGTGGTGCCCTCGTCATCAGTGTTGTGCTAGTGGTGGGTGCAAGTCATGGGTACTCTTGCCCTCATCATCACAATTATGGCAGTGGTGGCTGCAGGTGCACCAGATCGCACCATCGCCCTCATTGTTGGTGCCATGGTGGTGGGTGCACCATTGTATATATCCTTGCCCTTGTTGTCATCAAAGTGATGGCACTGGTGTGCTGTTGCACTCCATCACCCTCATCGTCTGTGCTGTGGTGGTGGGTGTGCCATTGCATACCCTTACCCTTGTCATCATCATAGTGATGGCAGGTAGTGGTGGCAGTGGGTGCACCTTTTTGCTCTATCACCCTCATCAGGGTCACGGGTATGGGTATGGCAGGTTGGCAGGTTGGCTGGCCCAGTGCCTATAATGACCAGGGAGTTCTGGTTAGGGTCATGATGGTGCTCAGGAAATAAAGCATGGTGGAAATTACATACCTGGTTTTTGGAGCATGGCAGGATAAAAAAACATGGCAGAATAAATGTGCAGATATAATTTCATAGGACAGCCACCTAATAGAGGTTAGATGGACATATAGAATGTAAGTAGTTCATAGATATAGAGACAAACATAAGATGACAGACACATAAAATGGACAAACAATGAATGATTAGTTAATGAACAAGACAGTCTGACATATGAGATAATGCTTGGTTAAAACATATTAGATAATCATGAATGGACACATGTGAGATAATGGATGGATGGATGGATGGATGGATGGACATATTAGTTAATCATGGACGGACATATTAGATAATGGATGGACGGACATATTAGATAATAGATGGACAATTAGATAATGGATATATTTGGATGGACGGACATATTAGATAATGGATATAGGGAAACCTCATGTCAACAAACAAAGTGATGGGGACTGGTGGTCTAGTGGTGGAAGTACCACCCATCCCTGGGTCTGACCTCAGCAGATCTGGTCAGCTCTTGGAGTCATGGATTCAAATCCTGCAAAAACCACTAGGGGGTTTTAGTACGTAATGGCATTTGCTGAGTCCCATAGTACTCACATGAATCTTGTACATGTTTTTTTCTGAGTGATGTGATGCCCACCCAATTTGAAATGTGTTCTTTTCAGAGCTAGCACTGACCATCTCATCATAATTGAGGGCTTGTGATGCAACAACAGTGCTATCATCAGCATCTGAGTTGTTGAGCTGGTCAATCTCAGAATTCCTAGACCTGAAGGGGACAGGTTTGTGATTGCACCACTCTCTCGGCAGTTTCCGTCAGTTGCCTCCAACAATTAGTAGTGTTCAACTGTTTTCATCAATGACACACTCATAACGGCAGTTTCCGTCAGTTGTCTCCAACAATTAGTAGTGTTTGACCATTTTCATCAATGGCGCACTCATAACCACAGTGCATTGACAAGGGCATAGTGGCAAAATGATATACCTACTACCTTGGCAACTTGGCAAGTGGGAGGCAGCAGTCTGCCTGTCACCACCATGTGATGACATGGAGGGCTGGGACTGCACAACAGCTCTCCACCACTCCACCATGATAACAACAAGGGGGTGAAGGGGCAGGGTATGACATGCCTGTAATGAAGATGGCAGCAGGTGGGACAACAAGGTAGCACAACCATGTGCTGACATTACCACCACCACTGTCACAGAAACAGCAGTGGCAAGAGCAATGAGGCAGTGCAGTCATATGGCCATGCAGCCACCACCACCAGGCTGGCAAGGGGGCACTACCACACTATGGTGATGGCTGCCCACCAACCACATGGCACAACCCCAACAGCATAGATAGCAAGAGGGTGCCACATTGAAATGTGCATCCACTGTGTCATAGAGGTAAGGTAAAATGATGCACCAACCACTTGTGTTGAAGCAAGGGGGTGTATCCCTGTAACCCTGTAACCCCCCACAGTGACGATAATGGGGCACTGCTGTGCTCCACTGCAACAACGACAAGGGCAGAGGTGTGTGATGGCATGCCCACCACCACATTGACAATGATGCACAATAGCGGCACAATGGCACATTGTCACAAGTGACATGAGGAGTCCCATAGGTTGACTCACCATGGGTGTTGCTCTGTAAATGATATGGTGTCCACATCTGATCTCATGCTAGTTTCAATGCATGTCAAATGCATCAAATTTCTGTGGGTCCAGGACTTGCCCAAAGGGCCATGCTATCTTCATATGCCATGGTTGTAGGAAAGGGCCTCAATAGGGTGGCTTCCAAATTTATCAGGAGGCATCACATCGCTCAGAAAAAAAGTACAAATCTCATACATTTCAGGCACTGCTGTAATAGCAATGGAATCACTCAACCCTCTGACATCAACACCTTCAGCCAGACACCCCTCAACTGTCAAGGTAGCACAGAGTGAGTACTGATCACCATGAATAAAAACTTCTGTGAGATGCACCTGCTCACACACAGCATGCCCATACCCCTCATCCTTGCTTGTTTCATCAACTATGACAGATTCAGGACCGTCTCCTA
This sequence comes from Tubosaeta aff. alveolata, assembly GCA_038094535.1. Lineage (NCBI taxonomy): Eukaryota > Fungi > Basidiomycota > Agaricomycetes > Boletales > Boletaceae > Tubosaeta > Tubosaeta aff. alveolata. Next base: position 11,716 of record JBBPUG010000470.1, read on the forward strand.
TGAAGTCTGTCTGAAGCATGAGTTTGAACTCCTACACAAGCATCCTTGTTGCATTCAGCAGCTAGCTTACAAAGTATCTTGTGAGCCAGCCTCAAGCAGGTTGCAACAATGTGTAGAAGTTGACGCCATGATGTCATGGTGAATAGCAAGCCATGTGCAGGCTCCATCAAGAAAGAGATCCAAATCCTCCACATAGAGTCTCAAGAACAGTCAGAGCAGCCCTTGTAGGGGAGAGACTTGTCAATCAGCAGTCCCAAGCTCTTTTGGTCACATGGTCACATAAGAAAAAAGTGCACAATTCCCATTAGTTTCGCATGGTACTGTAATCCCTATTAGTTGATGTGCTTCACATTTTTATACAAGAAATAGTGATGTGAGATATATATTTATTCAAAATAATGATGGGTCGTTCGACGCACGCCAACGACAAAGAAATAGAAAAACTTCCAGACAATTGTGATACCTCCCTTCATCCTTGAGTTCTATAGCTGCCCACTCCATAAACTGCTCGTCAGTTTTTATCGTCCTCCCAGCAGGAATAAGTTCAGGCAATAGAATATCTCGGAGTTCTGGTATTTGCCATATGCAAAGCACAGATCTGAAAATGAAGTTTTTCCAAGCACATGGCTTCTGATGACCAGGCCCTTTTTGTGCATGACACTTTGGACCCTCTCCATTCCAGTTCTTGCTCTGAGGGAGACCACAGCTAAAGCAGTAAGTGTATGGTTGGAAGACAAAGGTTTGTCTGAAAAGGTTGAAGATGTCGTTGGTCGCAGAAGGCATGAGTGGGCAGGGATAGTCGTCTGGCCTGATCTCCCCTTTGATTGTGAAGTGGTAAGGACAAGCATTCTCTAATGCTGGCATGTACTTGTCCAGTTCTGCAGTGCGATCCAAACGACCCTTTTTGGCAGCTGCTGCAGATGTGACCCTCGCATGATATTTGGGAACATTGGGATAGGTCGAGCTTTTTGAGACTGCAATGCGTGGTGGATGGCTCACAGGCTGTGAAATGAACTATATCTAGGTCATCAGTCATTACAGTAAAAAACAAATAAGCTGGCAAGTACCTTTGGATGGGTGGTAGATGCTGTTGCAGTAGTCATGATAATCCTTTTGCCGAAGGGCTGGGCACCAGCCTCTCTTTCCACCGCAGAACTTGCACCTGACTTATCATACATCCGGCTGCTTGCCAGCCGAGATGATTCTTGTGGTTTCACATGCTAAGAGACAGGCTCAGTGATACAAAATAACCTATATGATATTGATGCTTACGGTCTGAGTCGGTTGCAACATCATATAGGGTGGTTGGGAAGCCTTGAGAGCAAAGCTGTGAATATTGCTATTGGGCCTACAAACATCACAGTGCACTTGTCCAGGAATCTCAGCACACTTTTTAGCGAGATTGGCTCCATCCATCACTAGCATTATCTGGTAGACCTTGCATTGATTCTTATGGATCAAGTCTTGCATCTCTGGAAGCAGGTCAGTATCGTCGTTCCCTGGAATGATCTCTTTGGGCGTGGCACCAGCCACCAAAAATGCATGGGCTTCATTGCCATCCCTTCCTGCACGACCAATCATCTGCACGTTGACCATCAAGTTGTAGGAGGGCTCCATGATGATGACGAAGCGGACATTTTTTCTGTCAACACCAGATGCAAAAGCAGATGTACAGGCCATGACTTTGACCTCGCCACTGTCCCATAATGCAAGGTTGTATTTTTTTGAATGACCTGTTGTAGGCAAATCTCTGTGAAATTGAGCACATTGGAACTGTTGAGAAAATGTCGCAGCTTTTGTGCAGGATGGAAAGAAGACCAGGATTCTGTCATTCCCTTTTAGCTTGGACTCGAGTGAAGCAACTAAATTTCGTAGGGCTTTGTTGGCAGATGATGGATTCAAACGAATTGTATGCAGCCCTATTTCCAAGCGGTTTGTGGGGGAACGAATTGCTGCCGTGGCATCATAGGTCATTCCATATGAAACCATCAAGCGTTCCTCGAAGAGCGGAGGCATGGTTGCAGAGAGAAGAATTAATGGAATGCTCATAGAGCAAGCCCACTCTGTCAGCACATTCCAGGGTGCCTTTCGATTTGGAGGGCATCCCATTAGGTCATGGAATTCATCGACAAAGACATGGGTGAATTTAGGGCATTGGTTTCCTGCCAACATTCTACAAAAAATGGGTCAAGACCAGAGTGAACCAGAGACAAAGTCGACATACTCTGTAAATGTCTTGGATTTGATATGCTCCACTTGTACAAAAAGAAGCTTCGTCTTTGGAGGAACAACCTTGTGCTCGGAATAGTTGATGGCATCCAGCTTAATATTTTGTGCAGTCCTACATTGTTCATCCAACAACACTGTGAAGGGACAGATGACAATGGCCTTGAAGTTGGGATCCAGCAAGGCAGGAATAAGCCAAAACATGCTTTTTCCACCGCCAGTCGGAAGGGTGACCACTATATCTTGCTGTTTTTCCAACACCATCAAAAGTCCCAGCATCTGTGCAGCACTTTTCTCTTGTGCGTTCGGATTTTTAAAGTGTTCACGGAAGGTGCTGCGAATGGCATCACGGTGGATGATTATATGCTTGGCTGCCAGGTTGAGAAAAATGTTTCGTGTCTGAATCCCAGTCTCCAATTCACTGTCAGACTGTAGGAAGTCTGCAAAAGTGTTCAGGTCCACAGGAGAAGCTGCTAAACTCAGGCCTGCATGGTCATTGCTGTCTGAATCACTGCCACCAGAACTAGCATTGAAATCTTCTTCGGCACCACCATCTCCGTCGAAAATGGAATTGGTCTCTTCCAATGCTTGATCTTCCTCAGCACTGTCATCTCCGCCAAAAATGAAATTGGTCTCTTCTAGTCCATGTTCCTCCATCGCATCAGATTCCACAACCTCGACTTCATCCTGGCATTTGTCACCAATATGATGCTGGATCGAATCTAAGGAAATAGTACTGTTTTCTCGTTGACACAGCCACTTAGATGGCCGGGGAGAGGAATCATGGGTCGATAAGACAGTGATTCTGCGCTTTTGGCGAGACCCAGATTGATCTGGATATCGGGTAGTGCTGGACTCAGGAGTAGCCTCATAAAGCAAGCCTTGGGAAGTAGGAAAGGCAGATGGCCGGATCTCTGCTGGTGATTTCCCTGACAGGTGTGGCAGTACTCTTGGGTGTTTCCATGCATCTTCATCGCCATATGGGTCACCTATTGATGAGAATGAAGGGTAACCTGTGTTTACAGCAGCCAAGGGCACAGGAGAAGAGCAGGGCAAAGAAGAATCTTCTTGTGATGAGGAAGAACAATGGGGGATATTCACGGCAGATGGTGATGGCGATGAGCATGGTCCAGTGGGGGTTCTTCTGAGGATTGGAGCTGGCTGTGCACATGGAAAGGGAAAGGAGTCTTGTGAGGTAGTGTTAAATTCTTTGTCAGATGACGCATTTATCTTCTGTATGGTTTCAGTGGTAAGGCCAATGTCCTGGAGCCTGCGCATGATCCTCTCTGTTACAATATCTGCAACTTCCGCCGCTATAATCTTGGGATCCAAATTTGTTCCATGAGTATGAAGCTGATTCTTGAGTTCTCGAACTGGTTTTGGCAGTGGATGGGGACCTAATCCAAGTAGACTCGACCATTCCTCACTGAGCCACCGGTGTTGAGCCATTGCATTAGGAGAGAGACGGGGTAGAGAGCCATGGACTGCTGCATAATGAGAGATGTCTACTTCGGTAGAATGGTCTGCAGCTTCTGCTAAAACATCATCTGCACATGGAAAGGTGTCATTGGGGGAGATGAACTCGTGGCCCAGAGTGATCATTCCCTGGCGAAATTCCCGTGAGGTCCATGGACAGCCAAATGCTTCTCTGTTGCGCTTTGGGAGGTCTTCATAGAACATCTCTGGCTCTATGCGCTCACCCTGCTGCACACACAGGTATCTGATGAGTTTATGTCAGCTACAGTGACGATATTTCCAACTCCTAATAACTTACGTGCGATATAAGAGGCGAGCATTGGGACCAAATTCTACACCTGCCAAGATTGCCTGAGCTTCTCTGAATCCACACCCTAATAAGACCAAAAGAATGTCTGTGATTGGTTTGGAAAGGAATGCAGGAAGACAGTTGTCTTTTCCCTTCATGTTCGAGGTTTTGCTATAACGGCTGATCATAAACGCCTCGTCTCCTTGGAAAAGCAGATTTCGTGGCCGGTCAGAATTGCAGAGTTGATGCTGCAAGAACTGAGTAACCCTAATAGAGAGGTGGGAGCCAACGTAAAGAAGATGGATGAGATGCCCCCACAAGGCATCTGCACCCTGCAGAAACTTTTTGACGGCAGTATGATTCCACGACCAAGTACCATCAAGAGAGAATGAGCCAAGCTTTCTGTTTTCTATGATTTCGAATAAGAGAGCATGCTTGCTCTGTCTGAAAGGAGCTTCTTCCAGAAAGCTATACCCTCTCTGTGTGTTTTCCAGGTTGTCGACGACAAAGGCCGATGGTGGTGATGGCCAATTTGTTCTTCCACTCAGCTCAAGAAAAGAATCCTTTATCTTCTGGATGAGAGATTGGATGCCAGCACGGAGGCGCTCTAGGTACAACCTCTCTGTTCCAATAGAGATCCATTGGTGATGTTTGTCCAGGAAGACCTTGGGCTCCTTCACCTGTGAGAATGCAAGTTTTGATGCAAGTAGTTGCATCTCTGAGATGAAGTTAAAAATCGTGGCTTGGCCCAGCTGTAGTGTGAGGTCGTAGTGCACAGAGACACATCTGTTTTTTGGGAAGGTGATTAGTCTTGAAATTTATTGTAATAAAAAAGCAACTTTGACTTACTGCAATGGGGACTCTGTGGGATCCCTTTTGAGATGCTCGATGACCTCATATAGCGTTGTCAACCTGCAAAAGTATTTGAGCTTGGCGAGTAGAGGAGTGAGGTCGGATGCATCAATGAATGAGCCGTCGTCTCGTAATGCTGCAAGCCATATGAAGCGCTCTAAAGCACTGTCCCAGCGAGCATTCATATTCGATTCTGGAGTGTGCACCAGAGACCAGCAAAATCGATGGTATGCCATTACCACCTCATGCAGCTGGATATCGTCCTCTTGCTTCACATGCTTCTTTAGGGAATGGATCAGAGAATGCAGATGCTGCTGTTGCCTGGGTGTGTATCGAAATTCCATTCTCGAGTTGTGTCCTCCTTCCTCAATGCGAATCATGGCCCTACAGAACTGCAGAAATACAGAGGTATAGGTATTATCATCTGTGGAAAGCATTGAAAAGTACTGTCGGCTTGGAACAAAATGAATATTAGCTCAGTGTCCATCATAGTTGATGTTGCACTTACTCTTCAGGCAAGAAACCCTTGCCATTCAAAAGCAGCTTACATATGGTAAATGCATGCGTGCAGTTTGACAGGTAACCTCTGACAAGCCTATGGTATTCTTGTATCACATCCTTCAGAGCGTCGAATATGCCATCCAGTTCCAGAATAGTGTGTTTCCCCTTTAGATCTCTGGCAGCTCTGCGCTGATTCTGATCTTCTCGAATATGGTTTTGGAAGTGGTCCCAATGTGTGAGCTTTAGCAGGGGGGTCCGCTCTCGATCTCCATCCTGAGTGATAACCTTGTCCTCCAAAACAAGAGGCAAAAAGTTCGCTTTGAGATACACCCGCATGTTGATATCGGAGCTTTGAGTGAGAGAGGGATCCACCTCGAAATAGGAGCGACCAATGCCTCGGAACAACGACTGGACAGTGGTAGCCCGGAACTGACAAGTGGTTGTCATTCCACGCTCGTGCTTGTCACGACCATGCTTCAGCATAGTCTGAAAGTCGTGTACACTGTAGATACAGGCCATACTAGTGCAGGCAAACCCGTCCACAGGATCTGTGATGCCTTGCACTACTGGACCACCAGGGAATGGAAGAGGGACCTCCTCTGGGATCTTGAAGACATGATGTTTGTCACAGAAGGTGCTGATTAGACTTGCATCGCCTGATGTCAAGCGCTCTTCATGCTTTGACTTCATGTGGCCAGACACCATGGCTGACGTCAGGCCCACTTCACAGGTGCGGCAGATGAGAACATGAAGCCCTGAATGGAACCACAGGCCAAGTGCTTCTAGAATAGGTTCCTTCAGAAGATAGTCCTTCCCAGGCTGAAGGTGCACTAAGCATCTTTCTCCAGGTTCCCTGTTCTCTGGAATTCTATCTTTTTGGTTGTCAGACAAGCAGTGCATTGTAATATAAAATGAGCTTACCTTGAGGCTTTTCAAAACAATCATGGACCTCTACTCCATCTAATGAATGAATGTGACTTTGTAGAGACAAACCATTTACTCACCCTCTGTGGCAAAAGAGAATGAAGCACATCTCTGACTGCCAGTAGTCCCAGACCCAAGAACAGCTGAAATGCTAATTGGCCCTCACTCAGCTCAGCTACATGAAATATAACTTACTGGCAGGAACCTTCATGCCATGGGAAAAAGAGGTGGAAGTGTGTTCTGCATGAGGGTTTTGCAGTGAACTGGACACTTCTGGTAGAGTAAGATAAAAGGCTATACCAATACTGCAACAACTTACTCCTTGGGGGATTAGGCTTGGCAGTGGAAATGTTTGAGGGATGGGAAGGAGGAGCAAGAGTAGCACAAGATCTTTGCAATGAATGTGGGGGGTCTGACAGAGTAAGACAAAAGACTATGGTTGATACAGTATCAACCTACCCTCTCTTTGATTAGAGACTTGGACCTCGCCATTCTGGCCATCCCCCTCTTGGGCAGTTGCATTGGGAAACAATTTCTGCACACCATGTGCTTTGCTCAGGTGAATTCGTAATGAATCTCTATTGGAGAATGTTTTTCGGCACTCGTCAAGAACACACCGGTATCCCTGGCTTGAAGCTCTAACTTCGTACTTCTTGCTGTTAAAAGTAAAAGAAAAGTTGCTATGTAGACGTGATCGATGGCGACGCAGCTTCTCCCTGTCTGAAAATACAGCAGAGCAAGTCTTGCATTCCATAGACTGTTCGGCATCCGACATAGTGGCTAGGTGATGTGGCAATAACAGGAGGGAATTTTATCACTGATGCTTATGGCCACTTTTATATTCAAACCATCCAGCTCCGCGGCCAATATTTCGGAAGGGATTCAAGTCTAGACTCTACGGGCTTGGCCAATAGCAATAAATTTGCCCTGTATCGCTTACTTAGATGGTTAACCGAGGTAGGGACACACAAAAATGGAATAGTTAACTTCGGCACTTGAAGAAACTGTTAAGCCCAATCACCTCACCCATCTATTCAATCTAGCAACAAATCCTTTGGCAATGTGCATAGTTACATTGACCTTTTATTTTTGATAATTGGGGTTCTGTCATGTGATTCCAACCAATCATGATGCTAGCAAGTGGTTCTCATGCTACTTTGTGGCGTCATCAACCCTAGAAAATGTTTAAAAGAGGAAAGGTGCGCTGCCGAGCACCAAGGTACAATTTATCAAATTAAGGTACATTGGTAGCCTAGACCTTTCCATTTCATGTTTTTTTTTTCTTCCTCTTTCCAACCATGAACAGCCTCCAGACCACTTATGATCTTGCAAAAGCTCTCACACTGACTATGGAGACATCAGAAGAAACAAATCCAACTCTTTTTGGCATTCCGAGACAAAATGAAGTAAAGGAGTGCACCGTTGCAATCCCTGCCAAACGCAAAAATACAAGATCTGTGAGAAGGGCCATACATAGGAAGCATCTGGAAGAGGAAGGTATACGGAAATCTAGATTAAAGCCAACAGTGGAAAAACGCATTCTCACCATGCTTGAGTCAGACTCTTTGATTCACACTGCATTCTCCCACATGGATTTCCAGCCTGCAGAGGGTGGATGGCTTGGTAGCAGAAAGCAACAAAAAGCTCAATCTCCATATACCTTGGCAGAGGTCTTACAGCAAAATTTTCACCTCATAGAATGGGATGGCTGGTATGAGTACAAGCAGGTTTATATTTGATAAAAGTTCTCATGCAAGAACATTCTAGCACTCCACATGTCATATTAGATTCCACTGGTCTCATCATTGCAACCCTTGTTGGTCGGGCAAAGGGGGACTTTGACCAGGTTCTCCAGGATGCTACAGCAGAATTTGAACAACATAGTAGCACATTGGCATCAATGAACAAATCTGAAAGTACACTCTCCTATTCAAAACAAGGAAAACGAGGGCACTTTCATGCAGTGGTTTCAGGAGTATCATATGGAGGTGGTCAGAAGGTAAGTTCTTCTGAGGTCTGGATCACAGAAACTCAACATTTAAAAGATGCCAATGCAGAGTGCAATTCCTGCTGCATACAGTCATGCAGTACATGCACTGCAAGAAAGTCAAGCAATGGCCAGATTGGCAGGTTTCCAAAGTCGTTAGTTATTGTTTAAGCTCATAAGAAAAAACCCAGTTGATGGTTTACATAGGCACATTTCAGACATTCTTCCCCAAGATTTCTAAATACTATGATGAAGAACTCAAGAAGCTGTGGGTTTTCATGCCAGGCTTGAAACGACCCTATATCCAGTCAGTAATGCCAGCTGCAGCCTTCAATCTTGGCCCAGCAACAGTCTGCTGTCCACATCGTGATTCAGCAAACCTGGCATTTGGGATATGTGCCATCACATCCCTGGGAAACTTTTGTCCTAAGGGAGGAGGACACCTGGTTCTGGAAGAGCTCAAACTTGTTGTTGAGTTTCCACCTGGATCAACAGTCCTCATTCCATCAGCTATTTTGACACATTCTAACACCAAGATCACAGAAGGGGAACACAGATATTCTTTCACCCAATATGCTGCTGGCTCATTATTCTCTTACATCGAAAATGGAATGAGATCTACCCAGGTTCTAAAAACTGACAAGACTCTCACTAAGGAAGATTGGAGCAAACAATTGAAAGCAAGGAGCACTCGTTGGGCAAATGGAGTCAGTCTATTCTCTCGGATGGACAACTTATGAATGATGGGGAAACAGATGAGATAGTGGGAGCATGGTCATTTTTTAATTTAAGCAACCCCTCTACTACACCTCAGCTTAAATTCTATGGAGTTTTTCAAGGTTGTGGTTCATGTTTCAATTCTTCTGGCATAGCAAAAGGCATTGTGCAGATAGCTACCAACATTGAAAACCCCACCATTTGTGGTTCCAACTCACTATTCCAACTAATTGATTTTGCATATGCACCCACCATAGCCAGGACACCAAGGGTACAACCATATGCTGACACCACCACCACAGAAATGGCAGAAGATGAGGTGCAGCTGTGCACCTATCACCACCAAGACGGCAGGGAGCACTACACTGACTAAAAATGCACTAATTCAGACTATTGTGACTAATGGCAGCTCGCTTAGATGCAGCACAAGCAAAAGCCAGATTAGCCTATTAGCCAGTGTCATCTTGTCATCAAAATATCTAAGACGGGTATTGCAGACCATCATGTACTTGAATTAGTACATTAATCCAGATGACAAGACGATGTTGTCCTATGGGCTAATTCAGCTTTTTGCTCGCACTGCATCTAAGCGAGCCGCCATTAGTCACAATAGTCCGAATTTGTGCATTTTTAGTCAGTGTTAGTCTTTTGCCTTTTTCCTGATCAGTAGGGGTGCCGCAAATGCCTATCTACTGTGTCATAGAGACCCCACATGGTGATGATGACAGGGTGGCTACCATGCTCCCACTACAATGACGATGGTGAGGGCAGAGACACATGATGGCATGTCTACCTTCACATTGATTATGACGCACAATGGCAGTGCAGCAGCACATTGCCACAACAGTGGTGAGCTGCATGTAAATCCATGGGTTGACTCACACAGGTTGGACCCATGTATGGTATCCAGGCACACAGGTTGGCAGATACGGGTATTAAGCATTCCTCTGGATGCTGCCTACATTCCTTGTTTGGACAAATTTGAGGAAATGTTGATGTGTGTGTGATTCTGCTCCATCCCTCATGTACTTTATCAAATTGCATAGTTACTGGCATTATAATGGCTATTGTTCCCGCTACGTTAGTAAGCGGGTTTTTAGTGGTGACAGCCTTATCCCACGTTTACGGACATTTTCACTTTTCTGCAAATCTGCTTTGTACATGTTGGGACCTATTTGGCGTTGTTCATTACTTGGCCAAATCATTGGTCATCACCCGCAATATTGCTGCTCCTTCGTGGTCTACGATCATTTTCTTCAATAGTGAGAAATGAGAGGAGTGACTATGTAAGAAATCTAGTATGAAGAGAGAGAAACTCGAATCCGCATACTAGATTGATTCGGTGGGTGTGTGGGAAGGCAGGCCGAAAGTCGTCCGCGCCAAGGTCAT
>JBBPUG010000471.1:0-22034 GCA_038094535.1 Tubosaeta aff. alveolata
CTTGTAAACAACCATCATGATACGACTCGCCCTGCTTGTTTGCATCGACCTCCCTGAACCCATCAAGGGTACCCACAGCGATTGCGCTCAAATATTCCACCAGTTCTTGTCCCAATCCCTCAAACAAATCACAATGGGTACGCAATTTGCACAGATGTTTCCTCAATCTTTCATCCTACCCTGTACAGATGTCTCCTTCACACTCGATGCCTACGACGTCGTCCAGGACATGGTGTATCCCCCAGACAATAAAGATTACGATGGCATTCTGATCAGCGGCTCTGGTTCGCCTTTTCTCTCTCTCGATCTAATACGTGTTTCATATTTATGCAGATACCTCTGCTTACGAAGATGTCGAGTGGGTCAACAAGCTGCTCTCCTACATCAAGCACATCCTCGTCGAGAAACCCTCCCTGAAGATATTCGGTAAGCTCGTCTAGCCACCAACGACCTGTTAACCGACCCGTCCTAGGCATCTGTTTTGGCCACCAGATGATAGCTAGGGCCCTCGGTGGGTCTTGTGTACCAAATAAGGGCTTGGAGGTCGCCGTGACGGACATCCAACTAACCCCCCTCAGCAAGGCCATCTTCGGCACAGATCAATTGGTGTGTTTCTGTTCCCGTGCAATATCTGAGCCATCTCATACATTGCAGGAAATTCAACAAGTGCATAAGGACCACGTCGCGGCGTGTCCCCCTGATGCGCATCTACTTGGGTCTTCCGGTCTCACGCCTGTACAGGGCATGGTCGTGTTTGAGCCCAGCGAGCCGTCGGCGGAGAGCAGGCTGGCATCCATCCGTGTACTCACCCTCCAGGGACATCCCGAGTGTCCGGCGTCGGTCATGGCCTTGATGATTAATCTATTTGCGGACGAGTTTGATGAAGCACTACTCGTGGATGGGCTCAAACGGGTGGAGCACCCGACCAATAGTATTTCCAAGGTTGGTAGGGCTATATGGGGTGTATTGGGGGTCGAATGAGAACATGAGAATTCGTCGACAGTATACTAGTGTCGTCTAATAGTTGTGTATACAACAATTTGTGTTATGCTATTTGTTTGTGCCTTATCCATTGTTAACGATTCTGGTGAACGTTGACGACCTGGTATGTGTTCATGTCCGGCAATTCCTCAAAAGGTTAGGTTTTAGGGTATAACTCGACCGGCATAATATACCTATCAATCGCGATAAGGCAGAAGCTTTTTGCCCTGCTCCACCGCCCTAAAAGGGACTCGGTAAAGCGGCTCCCGACCCTCGGACTTTCTATAGTGTTGCCGCCAAGGTGAATTACTTAAACTCGAGGTTCGTCCACTTCGCTTCGGATAGGTGCCAACATACTTTGCCGTGAAACAAATTGGGAACGAAGCTACTTCTGACTCCCTTCGAGAGGTCGGCCGAACTTTGCACAGGTATTCTGACTAGTACGTCGTAAAGCAATCGTCCGATAATTAGGCTGCCCAGATGCTCTGTGTGCAACAAACTATTAAGGGGCTGACGTGAGGAAGTACTTCACTCGGAACTCTCAAGTCCTTTGACACCAATGCATCCAAGCACTTTTTTCATCTAGCAAGCTTACATGTACCAAATAACGCATGTACAGACTCTCCTTTATGATTATCGATGCCTCACATAAGCAAGATCCCAATTCCATCTTGGGTATGATGCGATGATGAGCAAATAGCAAATGACTCCGAAGTGTGAACTCACGTAATGAATCACCTGATTGGTTGGAGGCACGTCGGGCCGTATTTCCGGGCATTTCGTGAGAAGGCCGCCTTGGCGCAACGAACTGAGTTGAGCTCAGAGCAAAACACACCTCGTTTCGACTCGACTCGCCTCGCGGCAACACTTCTTTCTATCCCGTCGTCTCTCTTTTGCAAGTCCACCCCGCAGCCTACCAGAGCTGACCTCGAGCCTCCCACGGACCACCGGAATCCAGCCAGTCAGCCTCGGATACAATACATTGCGCGTCGTTTTATTTTTGTACCTGGGCTTACTTGGTCATAGCGAGAATTTATGGGACAAAGGTGTATCAATTTGGCATTCGCGACAGATATTCCTTCTTGAGGGTCGGCGGAGACAAGGTTACAGTGACTAGATCAGATCCGAATGCGCTGTAACCCAAGAGGACGTTCCAGAAAGTGAGTGTATCGCCAGGTCATCGCAACGCGGAGGTGCTTGACCGGGCCCAGTGCATTCTACGTGCACGTGCATGCCTGAGTGGCACGAAGATCACTCTCTTTTCCACGCGTGACTGTAGAATTTATGGCAAATGATGACGCCGATGTAGAGATGCCACCCCCAGCAGGCTGAAATTCGGTACTGCTACTCACGTGTATCCGGGTCTAAAGTTTCACCAAGTGTGGTCACGGCGATGTTCAATGTTCGGTCGCTTCGATACGTCTACTCCACCTAGTCACCCACTCCGGTAAACTGGTCCGGTGAGCTCTCCAGGAGGGGTTGGGAGATATCATGTGATCAGCTGGATCACAAATCGCGATACGGCATCTGCAAGGCGTAACATCCAGTGCGAGCATCCTCGGAATGGGGACTGCACGGATCGAACCAAAGAGAACTGTGAAGTAGCTCACCCCATACTTGCTCGAACTTGACTGCCACACTAGTACCACCACGACCACATTTGAAGCCAGTGGCGTGTTTGTGGGCTAGCTAGCGGCTTGCAACCGAAGGACTCGCTTGGCGGTGAGGTGCGTGTGGTAGGTTTCACTGACCTAAACCTGTACAGCCAAGCACAGTGCCAAGCGATCGAAATACAACTTCTCATCGGTTCGGTTTGGATAATAATATTTGTCCGGAAATCACCGCAGACCGTGAATCTGGCTCAGCGGAACCGGTTTCATGCAAAGACCGAATGGCTGAAAGACGAATGACCACCCTCGTGAGTGGTTAAACAATGATGAGTGAGCGTGGGATAACTTTTACTAGATGCCTGGATCCTCGCGAACTGCAGCATACTCAAATGATTGAGTGATCAGTACAAGTTCCCACCTCGAAAGCCTATCCAGAGGAGACATAGGAGCAGGTCAGGTTCAGGGATGGGTTCGGGAAGTAGAGGAAACCCTTCAAAGGCCAACTCGAGGTCATCCCCGAAGATTCGATCAGCGCTCACCACTGCCAGTCCCAAGCTGATGGCTTCCTTAATTGCCAACAAGTTCGAAGATGGCGGCCGCGTTACAAAAGTTTGTTCCATCTACACCGATGATCCTGCAAAACGTCGCAGGGATGTCCTCTTGCACGGTTCCGGTCAACTGACATGCCTCTACGACCTTTCTTCACGAAAAAGCCAACCGACTTCCGCTGTCACGTCCGCTTTTCAGAGCGTTTGCATATTTGTACGTTCTCGGATGTACAGTTGAAAAGGTCATAATGCATACTGGCGGGACCTACAAAAACCAATGCATTATGAGTGATATGCAGAATGGTCCCCATCACATTTTGTGACATAGTGTGACCTAAGTGCGTCACACCACATGCCACTACAGTGTGTACAAACGTTCAAGTATTATGAGAAGTATTTGTCGAGTGTAGTTTGGTGTGCATTAAGTAGTTCATCACGGTGTAGCATACCTCGGTACCTAGAGAGATGTTGTGAAAGCTCGAAGGAAAATATGGGATCAACCATATTGCATACATGATGACTCAAGCTGCTGACACAATTTGATCAGCTTGGCGCGTGATAATGAGTGCTCTTCATCGGCATCCACATCTGAGCCATTGCCATAGACCTCTCCCTCAATAACCTCCTCATTTTGTGTGGCAATCTCTTGTCTCACCCTATCAGCAATCTCTTCGACAACTCGCATCCAATTCCAACTCTAAGTCATTTGCTTCACAGGGACAGCAGAAGCTGGCGCTAGGTTGTGTGGTTTACGCTTCAATTCTTCCAGCATAGTGAAGAGTGTCGGGCAGGTAGCAATTAGTAGGATGTACATACATCAACTGGACAGGATTTATGCTGATGTCAGTCCGTGATGGAGCGATGGTCCACCGTCCCACTTGCTAATATTGTGGTAGTCCGACCACAATGTGTACTTCCACTCACTATTGCAAGAAACCAATAATGCATATGTTTCACTGGCCCACATGCATTATTCATTATGCATTTTCATTGTAGTTTTGGTGCGCCCAACGGCGGGCTGGAGAAAATCGATGCAGTACCAAATATATGCATTATGACCGTATGCACTATGACCTTTTCAACTGTATCTACGTTTATCCCCTCTCAGCAACCAAATCATAACTCGGCGGTGCAGTCGTCATCGAATTCGTTCGTGCCAACCGTGTCACTCTTTCCCATTCTCGAATTCCGGCATGTCGATCGACAAGCATCCGTTCCACTACACGAGCGATAGCCACCGCCGGGACGTTGTTTTGATGTAGACTGTTGATAAAATCCGCCTGCTCGTCCGTCAACGATGGTGACATGTCTTGGCGCGAGTCGGATGTCGAATGTCCTGTTTGGGGCTGCGGCGACAGTGCATTTGCCACGGTATTGTCAGATACCGTGAGTTGCGTCTTGCGGATGTATGTACCAGAAGAGTCGGAGTTGCTGACGTTGGAAGCGGCGGTGAATGGAGTGACGGTGTGATTGTGCGAGCTTGGGACACGTGGGACGTCAGACGAAACGAGGCGATTGGGAACGAGGGGCATATTGGAGGATAATTCTGTGATACGTAAGGGGGTGGAACTACGTCCCGCATTGTTGCTCGTCGGTGGATTGTATCCAATGTAAGGGTCATACGCGGAAGTCGAGTCAAATGGTGGAGATGCACTACCAGAGTGAAGGTCGATCATCTCTGGGACATGACCACGGCGTCGTCGGACCCATAGGAATACGAAAATACCAGCCACCACCAGGGAAACGCCAGCGATCACACCGCCAACGATGGCGCCAGTATTGGTGCTACATAAGGTGACGATGAGTACTAATTTAGGTGATGGAATGAGGATCGACACACTGTGATCCCGAAGATGAAGAGGCGGGCGCTGATGTGGATGCTGTGCCTGTGCTAGATGCCGTTGCTGACGCAGTTGTTGTGGTATTTGCGACTCGCGATTCGTTGACATATGCATAGTCAAACATCATACCGCTATACGACCCAGAAAGGTCGTTGACAAGGAGGTTTAGCGAATGAGGGCCGGATGGTAGTTGTTGGACATCGAACATAGATACGTTGGCGATTTGGTAAGCGGGGGCGGGTGGCGCAGAAAGTACATTCGTTTGAGTGTATGCGCCGTCAATAGAAATGCTAGCATTGATTCCTACGGGGCCAGCCTGGTAGACAAAGACGGTGACCCCGGACCCTGAAAACAAGTGAGGCATGAAATGAGACAAAAAGGATGTTCTGACCCGTAAAGGGGATGGTGAGCAGGCAGTTATCAGTGTCAAAGCATGCCGCGTCTGTCCAGGCGTCAGGATAGGTATTGAACTGACAAATACATCAGACTTACATCGACTGTAGTGAGATATAACATCAGAGTGGTCAGACTTGGGAAGGAGGAGCCTTACTAGGTTTGGTTCCAGCAGACATAAGGATCAATGACCTGATAGGTGCCATTCGGGAGCAGCAATTCGAGAGTTTCACCGCCAGCAGCATATGGAGCCCAAGCAGCCTTGGGTCCGGAGGAGTAGGTGAGGCTGGTGTTCGTGTCGTCGATGTGATAATCGGCCCAAACAGACAATGCAAATGCGAAAATGAAGGGTAAGGAGCTTGACCTCCAGAGGTAGGGCATGAACACGATTCAAAGGGGACGACCGAAGCGTGGCCATGGTTACTTTAACCAAACAAGAAAAAGGCACTGTCAGCATTTACGAGACTCCTGGGCGCTTACGAGTAAGATGCAGCATTTGTGGGCCAAGATGAACCAGCAAGTGTTTCTGGTTTATCTACACCTGAATTTGAACGTTCCAAGACGTTTAGTGAGCAAGTTGTGTTAGGGAAGACAACGAACGACAGCACTTTCTAAATCCGGCTTGATGGGGACTTGTGGCAGTGTAAGCCCATTGTTTTGCACATGACTTCGTTGGGCGGTGGCTATCTGCCAGTCAGCGGTGGCCCAGACGCAAGATTTTCTTCGATGACCCACTGGGCAACGCTGAAGCTCACCAGAAATGGACTCCCGTCTCTTGTGTTCCTTGGAGTCACCCTTCTGACCGGTCTGTTGGGTGGATACATGCTGGCTGGCCCACCACACAGGTCCGAGTTATGCAGCTTCCCATTCGACGCCTCCAATGCGGGCTTTGATCACGACTTCCCTCAAAATATACCCCCACCAACTACCAACCCATCATCACTGTTGGTCAGCGATGATCTCGACCTCGAAGACCTGCGCTCCATGGTGACAGGCACAAGAGGATACTATGCTCGAGATTTTAGTATGCACCTAGGATGGAACAATGTTGGCTATTCTGATTACCATTGTCTTTTGGCACTTATTTACCTCTAGATGCGCTACATCATCGAGACTGCTCTCTCCCATGGTTCGCTACTCAACCGAACTGTCATAATACCCTCATATATATACGCTCGTTCATGCGAATTCGAAAAGTGAGTGTTGTCCCACATTTTGGAACACATGCTGAACGGTCGCAAAGTGCGGTCTGCGCGGCACACGCGCCAATGGTCAACCGAGGCGACGCCCTCAACTCGGATGAATGGAGACAACTCCCGGAAGACCAACAAATGGGATGGCGTGTACCTATGTCAGTTATGCTCAATCTCACCCATCTCCGACGCTTCCAACCAGTAGTTACTGTCGCCGAGTACCTCCGCCTTCACGATCTCTCGCCGGATGTCGAGGCCAGCAACGGAGAGTGGGATACCCAAAAATATCATCAAAACCCGAGTGTATATGACACTCATCCTCCCAGCTTGCGTATAATCGAAAACGGTTGGTATGACCCTCAGGGCCTCAACCGCGTTGATGTATTACCAGAGGAAATGAAGTCACGTGGTCAATGGGACTCACTTCTTGGTGGTCCAGGAAAGGACCAAACAGGCGGTTGGCCAAACCCAATCAAGACAGATGCATACACCATCCTCGAGAACTCACTTTCAGGAAGACAGTACGTTCTGGGCTTTGACGTGGCTCGCCAGCGGCTTCAAAGCCGCGGGATTCGTGGGCTTGACTCGGACGAATACTTCAGCCAGTTTTTGAGAGACAACGGCTGGGAGGTCTTGTACACATTTGATGGAGCGTAAGTATGGTTGTAAGGTTCTGAAATTCATTCTACTAAAACTAATCGAAACTTAGTCTTGGTATGGATTTTGTCAAAAATGTTATAAACCCAATCAAGCAAGTCGCACCTCGTGATTCAATTCGTGGATTCGTGGATGACTACTACCATCATACCGAGGATGTTCTTCTGCTCAGAGGGGAAATTCACTATGAGCGAAAGCCGGTATATTGTAATCGGTGCACTGGGGGTTCGTAAAATTCACATTTTCAAAGGCTAGCTTGCGATTCGCGTCCATGTCGGCGAGGGATGCCTTCGCACGACTTGTATTGTTCGAGATACGCCATACGGACAATGTTATGGAGCTATCTGCGACGATGGCTCGACGCATGCAGGAACTTGTAGGTGGACGAATGTGGATGGGCGCCCACATGCGGCGTGGTGATTGTGAGTTACGTTCGAACCATTGATCGAGTTCATGGCTGACTTATACGCCAAAGTTGTCCGCTACGAATGGGCCATGCAAGCAGATTTCGGAGATCATTTTCAACGGATTAAGGACAAATTGGAGAAAGGGAGAGATATCCTCCACTCGATCACTCCTGAATCCTTGCGCACCTATGCTGTCCCCGATATTAGTGTTAATCCCGAGTACACCAGGCATCCTCCACCAAACAGGGGTGACCTGTAAGTTCTGATGTCCGAACTTATATTCTATCTCATCGCACCACAGGATCTACATTGCCACTGATGAGCGAGATCCGGGCAACCTCGCCTACCTTCGTGAACATGACGTAATACGGGCTACTGACCTCATCACGATTGAAGACCGTAGACGTTTTGGCTGGCCCCTGTTAATAACAGACGTGCTTGGTGTTGTCGAACAAGACTTGTTGGCTCGAGGGGGCTTTTTTTACGCACATGCTCTCAGTTCCGTGGCTGGGGGCGTTCTCAACATCCGTGCTGCGAACGGCGCGGATCCACGAACTGCACAAATTGATTGAACATTCAACAGACCATCTGGGCAAGACCCGTGCCAAATTGTCATATGCCAAAGACGATATTTATGAATAACTATATGTGCTCCCTCTGCTTATACCACACTCTTTCTTGGATTTACTTGTATACAATTGCTTACTGTAACATCCCAGAGCGGTGCGCACGTCGCTGGAGGCGCGGCATTGGGCTACCCAACCCCCTTCGTCCACCTGGTAGGTGGTGTATTGTTGCATTGCCCCGCCGTCCTCGTCCTCCCGTGGGTGGATGGTGCTTCCCCCCCTTGGTCGTCCTGGTGAGTAAAGGGTGTGCCGTTGCACTACCCTCCCCTTCCTCATCTGCTGGACGTTGAGTGTGTCGTGCGGCCCACGCCCACGCCCTCGCCGTCTTGTGAGTGGTGCGCAGGCCGTGTGTCGTCGTGCCCCATTCCGTCCTCGTCGTGGGCAGTTGCATACTCTTGCCCGTCGTCCAGGTGGTGGTGGTGCGCCGTTGCATAGCCCGAACCCTCCTGGTCATCTTGCGGGCGGTACGCGTGTCCCGTACCCCGTCCTCAACCCGTTCTGGTGATGGATGGAGGCACGCTACGAATGGTGCGTGTGCCATTTTCGTCGTCACGATGAGGTGTGCCCGTCGTCGTTGGCGCTGTAGTGATGGGTGCGCTATCGGCGCGCCGTCACGCCCCCTCATCCTCGTCCTCATCGGTATGGTGAGGTAGGCGCACACGTCATCATTGTCATCGTTGCGGTTGGTGCTCCAATGCGCCACCTCTCGTCGTCTTTGTCATCACGGTGAGGTGGGTGGGCCTTTGCGCCCCCTTGCTCTTGTCGTCGTCGACGTTTGTGGTGATGAATGCGCTGTTGCACGCCCTCGCCCACTCGTCGGCCCCCTCGTGCATGGCGATGGTGGGCATGCGGTTGCGTAACCTTTCCCTCGCGCTCGTCCTGGTGGCAGGCCATTGCTTGCCCTTGCCAGTGGTCATCGCCGTTGTGGTGGTAGCCCTCGCCCTCGTCTTCATGGTGACGTGGCATTGCAATGACTGGCACACAAATCAGCGTCGTCGTCAGCTACAGTACGTCAACCCACCCTCGTCGTTGTGGTAGTGAAAGTGGACGTACCCGGCCACCTCACCCTTGTTGTCACCGTATGGTGCGACACCGGCTTTAAGGTACGCCGTGGCGCTGCCTTGCCCTTGCGGTGGTGGTGGCAACAGATGCGTCGCCGTCGTTCGGTGGGTTGGTGCTCTGCGTGGCCCGTGCCTTGACCATCGATGTCATTGTGTACACTCGGGGATTTGATGGGGCGAACCTTTCACTAGGTCCGAGCCCATTTAGGAAAAAAACCTACACTTGCTTGGTCAAATCTGACTGACAGTGAACACAGCCACCTGAGAGTGAGAGGAAACTTACCCAGACAGACTAAATGTTGACATTTCCTGATGTATCGTCAGAATAGAAGAGCATGCAGTTCGCCAGCTCTTGAAGCGTGTTGCGAAATGAAACAAGATTGCGAAGTACAAAGCAGAAGTAGCCCCTGAAACTTCGAGTTTTACAGAAAGAAGGCCCCCACGCACGGAATCTCAGTGGGGTCCAGGAATGGTACGCGCTATTTTATGAGGGTATCTTGTACTATTTGATTTAATTCCCTTCTCGCTTGAAAGTGGGTGTGCTGCGAGAGCGGCCCTGTTTGAAAGTACGAGAGACATTGTCGCTTTGGTCCATGCCATTCCCCGCTCTTACATGCTCGGCGTCAATATTGTGAAAGGAGTTGTCTGTCCCTATACTCTTGCAGATGCCACTTCGAGGTGAAGACTCACGGAGGACCGATCCACCAATTTTATGTTAGGCCCAGTGTTCAAGGAAAGTTTAAATGCATCTCGAAAGACGTAGCAAGATGTTGTTAAACCGGGTAGGACTCTCGAACTTCAGATCACTCTCGGTGTCTCTACGAATCCAGATCGTCTGTGATTTCCCGTCCAGAAAAGCGGTGGGCTGGAATGTGTCGTGTTGTGGTCCCCCGCTGACTTTTGTTTCCATCGATTACCACACTCAGCGAGGTCTCCTCTCTTAACAACACGTCGTCTCGTTAGCATTATGCCGTTGATTTCGCTCAGCACGAATGTCAAGGTAGCTCGCTCGTCCACCCAAGCACGCGCAGACACTGAATGGGGCACAGCTCGACTCGGAGGACGCCAAGAAGGCATTCCTCTCAGACTTCTCCAAGGTTTTTGACACGCAGATTCCTCCAATCGTTGTCCCAGGCTCACAACGAACACATAGTTCTGCGCAAAGACACTTGGTAAAGATGAAGGGATCTTCAATGTCGAAGTTTCCTTCAACCCCTATCTCATGTATGGGGGTACATTCGAGCCGGCGATCATGCTCAAGATCGTCCGTATCACCAATTCAAGGTCTTAATCGTCCTGACCTGGCTCCATGTGTAGATGAGCCTCTATGACGTCAACCCAGACAATTCCAAGTTGTGGTCCAGAGAGTTCTCCACGTACTTTGAGAAGAAGCTAGGCGTGCCTAACAGCCGTGGTCTCATGTAAGTCGTGACTATGGTCACCAAAGACAAACTCAACGTCTTTGCCAGGGCATTCACGGACCCTGGTGCGGCTTTCATGGGGTAGGTGTAACCACCAACATGGCATCTCAAAGTGGCAGGTATGGAACTTACACCCTTCCTCCAGGCTGAAAGGAACCACGATTGAAGAAGCCTTGCAAGCATCAAAAGAGTAAAATCAGTTGTTTGCGTCGAGTTGGTGAACCAAAGCAATGTTGTGACATAAGTACGGGTAGCTTGTTATCATGTGGCCATGTAAGCTATGTCTTTGAGTGCACAATAACGTTGATGCCATCTCCCGCGCTGTCCACTTGTACCATGAAAGAGAACGGTGGGTAATCCGAACTCGTGGTGGTGCATTCTGTGATTGCAGAAGATACTCGTTTCGGTACATTTCGTTCTTCTGTCTAAAGTACATTACATGTGATACATATGAGCGACTTGCACTCATAAGGCTTGGTATGGGTATCTATTTCTTGCAATAGCCTCACAGGATGATCTCCGAAGTCTATGTCAAATCTGGTGTTCCTATGGTGGGTCCGGTAACGATGGCTCGGAGAGCTTGGTACCCTCAGACCCTGTGTTTTCCACTGAAGGACCCCCCTTCTCCGTGTGCAGTCCCGATTCGTCACAAAATGAGTACGAGTGTCTTTCCATGCGAGGACGTACCCCCTCTGACGTGGAAATGCTATTCTCAGCGATACCTGCACTCAAATCGATAAACGGCAAGGTCCATGGCAGCTGTGATGCAGATTGCGATTGGAAACCACCCCCAGACCGTGAGTTCAGCCTAAGATGACGTCTAAATGGGGTCTGTTCACTGGACTAGGTGCGAGCACTCACATCGCCACTAGGGGAGAAAATAGTTGGTATTAGTATTGCTGAATTACACATGAAACAAGCTTACATAGAGTGTTTGTGTAGAGCTTGCTCTTGAACAGTGAAAATGACACCCTGAAATATGTTAGAGAGCAGTAGTAAGATGAATAGATGTGGCTCACCAGTACAAAAAATCTTTTGCAACGAGATAGGACACAAGCATGCCGATCTGGACCATTGACATCAAGATGGCACGATTGATCATAAACATGAATAATGCTTTCAACGTTTCCGATCGTCTGTAATCGAGCATTCAGGTTTGACACTATGATAGCGCGCCAATCGGAAGCCTGCTCACTTCATGGGATCCAAACGTGGAGGTTTCAGTATGTAGCATAAGCAAGCTGATGCGAGTAGATCGGACACAAGAGCACATGACTCTTCAATGATCACAAAAAACTGAATGATGTGGATTCGAATGAAATGACACTCTCGTGGCCTGTGACTGGTGACAGACTTGCCTGGAGCAGCGTCCGAGAAAAAAATGGTACAGCCCAGATTCCAATGTACGTCGTTCGCACTGAGAACACCAGTCCGGTCATTTTCTAGAACTTAAGTCTACCTGAGAAATTGCTCACCGGTTCCTACGACTAATGAATGTCGACGATGAAATTTTAAAATCCATTGTTGGGTCTAGGAGCACTTACCAAATGCCACAAGAGCAAATAAGAACTGCGACCAAAAATTTAGCTTGTGCATACCAACCATAATACGATTCACTTGCCATAAGTATCGGCGCGGTCCGTCCGAAAGGAAGAGTCCCAACGGAATTGTTGACTGTAAGAACCTCCTCAAGATCAAGGTACGAGTTCCTGGGACACTAGGAATTTACGTACCGATGTAGACCCGACTAGCAAAAAAGAACTGAACACTGCGCCACCAGTTAGCCAGCCAACCACAAGCCTACAACCACATGAATAAGCGTACTCACATAGCGGTCACTACCACCGTCAATCCACTCTCAATAGTCCATGCGCTAGCAGTTCAATGTATCAAGACACTGCTAGGTAAACTCGAACCAGCTTACATGGGAATCGTTCCCAAAGCCTCTACGACACCAAAGTTTACAAACTAGAAAATGGTGTTCAGAAGTATCGAGGTGCTCGCTATCAGAAAACGAACAAAATAGTAGAAGATGGTCTCCGCCATTAAAACGGTGGTTGTAGGATCAAGAATACTTGCGAAGGGTCAGGCGTGCGCAGTGAATGCTAATCAAGACACTCGTACAGTAAAACAAAAACCTGTCATCATTGGGGCAGTTCCTCATTACCGGGGCGTAGAGTTCACCAATGCCTTCATTGAACGTCTATCGTTGTTGTTGCTAGTGAAATAAAGGTAACCCTGCACGATTGAGATCCCAACAAAGCTAGAGGAATGCTCAACACTGCGGATAGTAGTTGGATGGTGGTACTCACGATGTAGACACAATGAAGCCTGATTCGAAGGCGAAAATGCATGATCAATACATCCGGAAGAGCTAGGGCGCACACTCACCCCAATACATAGCTGCATAGAATTGGCCAATGGAGACTAGGTCTCCATTGACATTAACCATGACCGTTGACATGACTAAGATACTTGTAGAGGCAATATGTCGGGCTCCTCGGATGTCAGCTTGAACCTGGGGGAGAACGAATGATTTCACACCCCAGGGTACTCAAGGATGGGGCGCGGAACGTAGGAGGATCCAGGGTGGACTGGTTGGATGCAAGACTCAGGAATCCTTTTCAAGTTCTCGCGGTCCGACCGAACATCGTGTGTCGGCAGTAATGCCGGAATGGGACTGATAAATAATCTATCACCAAGTTGGGATACTGAGCGCTTGTCGAATGGGCAAGTCAGCATTATCCGCGGAGGACATACCGGTAGAACCCGACTGACCGATTGAGAGTTTTGAACGGAACAAACAATTTGTTAATTCTCGCGGACTCGGTACAACTATCGCCAGACAACGTTCTGGCGGAGGAACTGGAGTCAGAGAGCTCAGAGTAGGGTTATCGAATTATGGGCTTCCGACGGCACGTATGATGGCATCAATGAACGTCTTTACGATACAAATCTACAAAAGTAAACCATACGTATGTAACCTTGCAAGGTGACGCTCAGGAACTCAGCAGTGCCGCATCACTACACAACACTTGCGGAGAGCAAGGTCACGAGCACGTTTCCAATAATTCTGTGCAAGGTTCATTCTTCAGCGCGCTCTGACGTTGGAATCTGTGTCCGTCGAAGGTTTCTGGTGGTTCCGGGAATAATTCTTCTCTGGTTACTAGTTACCCTTTCATAAAGCTCGTTAGCCGAATCCATGAGAATGTGGCAATGCGTTGAAAGGAGCACTCTACCCATTTCTGCGTGGGCTGTGGACTTGCATACCCACGTTCATGGTGAAAACTTGAGGATGGGAACAGTGACTCGGCCCTCCGTCCGAAAGTTAGCCCTGGCGTAGCCCTTATCAAGTACATCGTCCCACCAAGGGTATCATACAGTGCCATACAGTGCCACTATGTTTCAGTAAATGATCTGTCGAATAGTATCTGACCGACGGTCTTACACATCGTGTGTGCATACCTTGCTCTGGAACAAGCCTTGCATCACATTAAAGAATGAGCTGACCGTTTTTAATGAAAATGCTTGCACGTCTTCTGTTACGTCCGAAGAACACAGCCAAAAGATCACGAGGGGCCACGGGCACGCAGCAAAATGCAGTCACATGGGAACGAAAAGAAGCACTGAAGCATCAACAGACAACTGCAAAGTGAGACGAGCCAACACACCAACACTGCCTGCTAGCCACAAACCTACGAGTAATGTGCCAAATTTGGTGACAGGTGCACTATCAGAGGCTTAGATATGAATCATCAGGTATCCCCACCTAGGTTAGCTCGCAGAAAAGCCGCATCTTTAAATAACGGGACTCAGGCGAACCGATGTAATGTTCACTCACTTGCGTGGGCGCTAAACTTGCTCAATTGTCAAAGACCTAGCCGGATAGAACCAAACAGTAGGAGTACGGTGAGATCGAGCGTCTCGTAGGATCTCTATTCTTCATTCTCCAAAGTACCTGCCATATTCATTCTGTGTTATGACAGCGGACATAGCAGGGAATCCCTGTCAGCTTGCCACTGCATGTATGCCCATTGCACAGCCGACACCATGGGATGCATTGATGGCTGCGTGGATTTTGAACGCAACGTATGAGTAATGACAAGCTATGAACGCTTGGCTGACGAAGAATGACAGGTAGATATGGGTTAATGCGGCTTTGTTATCAAAAAGAATGAGACGGTCGTATACAATCCACCGCCCGGCATCTTAATTCCCTTCTGCACCGCACTCTTGGCGGCCGGACAGTTCCGCCGATGTTTCTGCCAGAGCATTCATGTCACGGGATGTTGCAACGGTATTAGTGAGCGCCTCCAGCGAAGTAATGGTAGCGTCCCCGGCTCTCGATGTTTGTTGTTTGACTTTGGCCAGCAGCTGCTTTGTGGCCCAGTCAAAGTATGCAGACTTGGTTGTCTCCCATGGTCTCTTTCCAGGATCGGCCAAGGGCAACTGAGTGAGTGCCGCAATGGACTCTGGTGTGAGGGCAGGAAGAGACGAAACGGCCGAGAACAGCATTTCCAGTTGATCAGGAACTTGGGAAAGCTCGTGTAGTTGAGATGATCGGAGGAAGGACAACTGGTTTAATTGTTTCTCGCTTCTGCTGGCTAGGGCCGCAGATGTCTTGACAGATCGCGTTAACACGCGTTTCAAACGCCGTTGCTATCAATACGCAACAGAGGTAAACCGACAATCTCCAAACAATCGCGCTAGACTTGCCGTATCAACTTTCTTTCGCAGTTCGTCAATCTCTGACATGAGCTCGGTTTCTCTCTCGGGGGGATAGGCCAGATCAAGACCTTGTTGGTGGGGTACCACAATGGGTAGATCTGCGGGAACAGTGAAGATATTGCGCAAGGACCAGGTCTCAAAGAAGTCAAAGGCGATGTCTGTGTGGTACTCCAGTAGTGTTTGAAATGCGACCAGTCCTTGCTCGACTTCCTGTGTGCTGTCCCAGCCTTCCTTGACTCTCTGTTCGCGGTCGGTTGCCCAGCGGAACAAGAACTCCTCCAGGCCGTCGACAGCATTGGTGATGGCTTCGTTCGCAAAGTTGATGATATCGTCGAGGAGAAGTTGAGGAGAGAAATGAAGGATTTCGGGGAGTAAAACGGAAGGTACAGTCGGTCCCTGTGCGCTCATCGTGGTTGTCGATGACCAACCACGTCGGTAATAATACGAGTACACAACGCGTCTCCAAAGATTCCACGCCAAACGACTGCCACTCTACCAAGCCGAACTGGCCTGTCATCTAACTGTTTTCTGAACACCAATTCCAGTAACTCACAACCCTAGCGCAATGGCTAATGAAAGTTGGACAGTGGATTCAAATGAAGCGCTCGTACTCTCCCTAGGCAAGTCGCAAACAATTGCTCGTCCAACACGCTTGGAACGTTTACGGTGTCAGTGCGCGCGCGACAAGACGAGGAAGTTCTCGGAGAAAACGTGTCTTTTGAACAATTCCATCCAACATTCACGTATCCCGTAGGCACCTTCCCTGAGACTCGCCGACCATGTTCCTGACAGGCATCAAACAGATATACGGGGAGGACGAAAAGATATATGGTTACCAGGACCTTGTGATTGACGTACGCGTGTGGCCTCTTGCTGTCTGAAGTGCGATTCATAGCGAGGGTAGTTTCGTTTTGCGTCCGGATCATTGGCACAATTTCTGTCAGTCCGGTATGCAGGAAAGCTCCCGGCATCGTCAACAGTGGACGACGTAGAGGGTATGCTCAGTTCATTTCTTCCTCCGGGTATGTCCCTCCATCAACGTGCATTGGAACACCATATACACGAAGCCATGCAGGTTATGACATGGACGAAGAAGCATTTCTGGCTCGCGTCGAGGAAGACGCCACCTCCTTTCACCCTATAGGAAAACGCATTGACTCATATACGCGCTCTGCATCAGGCGCTTCCTCGGGGGAGAACCACATAGAGTATGAAGTGTACCATGTAAGGTCGCGCCTTTTGGCCATCTGCCCAGGCGGCTTAATGTTGCAGGCTACCTTCGAGGATCCCGGTTTCAGGGAATATCACAGGAAGATGCAAATATTTATACCACTCTACGTCGAAGCAGGCTCGTATATCAACGAAGACGAGGATGGCTGGGAGTTTGCAGTGCTGTTAGTGTTTCATCCTTTCTCACTACGCCAGACGTCCGTGACAAATCCTGGTAGCTTTGAAAAACGGAAGCGAGGGGGTGGAACTGCGACGTATCACTTTGTGGGTTATTCGTCGTTGTACAACTTTTACTGTTTCCCAGAAAAAGTGCGGTTGCGATTGAGGTGAGTTGGTGTCTTTCTACCTTGCCACTCAACCCAATCCGCCCGTGAAAAGCCAATTTGTCATCCTTCCGCCGTACCAGAGGCAAGGCCATGGGTGTGAGCGGCTTTGCAATTAGATATCTGCATAAGCCAACGTTTTCCGCAGCCAAGCTTTACACCGCCATCTACAATTTCGTTTTATCACGCCTTGACGTGTCCGAACTGACTGTGGAAGACCCAGCCGAGGTGTTTGAAGATTTGAGAGATCGTAATGACCTCCGAATGCTTCTCGTGAACGAACAATTCATGAATGAAGGCTTTGGCGCTCAAAGCGCGACGGCCTCCCATGCAGGTGGCCGGGTTAAGAAAACAAGGTCTCGACTGCGCTCCGTGCCGAAAAGTGATTCAGGGAATGGGAGGGGCCGAGGGAAGATGGGACCCCCTGTGGACAGAGCATGGTCTGAAAAATGGCGCAAAGACCTCAAAATTGCCGGCGTGAGAAGCATTGCTCTCATCATATACCGCTGACCCATCGCAATTGTAGCGACAATTCCATCGGCTTGTAGAGATGCTTATCATGTTGCATCTTGACCCAACGGATGTGCAGAATGCAAAGGCATTCCGCCTACAAGTCAAAGAAAGGTTATACCGCTTTAACTTTGTGAGTGAACTGGCCGTGTGATGTTCGATTTTCTCAGTTCGATCCGAAGGAAATTCTCGCTCAGATGGAAAAGGAGGAACGACTACAGAAACTGGAAGAGACTTTCCAGAGCGTCCAAGAAGACTACAAGAGACTGCTAGCTAAGGCCTGATGAAAACAAAAATGCCCAAGCTACGTGATGCCAATCTCTAATGCACGTAAATGCACGCCTGCTGCAAGTGGAAACAAGGTTAATGATACAATGGATAAAGCAAAGCACGTAACACAGCAACAGTAGTCGATACACAAAATCTAATGCTCTGGTGGTCATAAAAAGTGTAAAATTCCAACTGTGTTACCAAAACCTGCCACACCCAACGACTCTGACGCCTGGAACGCTACGACACGTGTGAATGGTAAACGGGGATAGTGTTGGTCAGCTGAGAGGGTTGTTTCTGGTGAGCGGCTTGACGGTGATGAGGGATGGTGGTCACTGGATAAAGAAGACATTGCGGAGCCTCGCAGGACCGACGTGCCTGGCTCGTAAGACCAGCATTCCCATCGATCCAGAGCGACACTCGTCAACCCTAGAGAATGTACTGTTGATGTTGGATGAGACATCGTGGGTTTATTTCCGCTTTGCGATCGAGATATGCGTCGTATACCCACAGCCTTACCTCCCACGATATCCCAGCCACCCCGCTCACAAGCCACTTCACCAGCTTTGACCACTGTGACATCCGTCCGAACTGACGAACGGTCCAGAGGACCGAGGGCATATGCCGTTTCACATTCATCTACTGGGGTGAGGGTCTCGGATGGGCGCCGCCACAGTTCTTTCTCGGATGTCCTCCGAGACAGTATTCCATGTCCTGAAACAGGGAATGAAGAAGTGTCCGGGTCGGATGGAACGCCCGCAGACGGGGGTCTCTTGGACGACGGGGATGACGATGCAACACTACTACTTCTCGAGCGATGTCCTGAAGGAAGAATGGCACCCGCTTGAGGAGTACTTCCAGGACAAGAACAGTGCCTTGACTGAGAGGGGAAATAGGCTCGATAAAAAGTGACAACATGACCGACGGAAACGGCAGCAACCAAACTATCCAGAGGAAGCTCTCCGCAAAGGTGACAGGTTTCCAAGCGGATAGGCGCAAGTCGTAGTTGGTTGATCGTTCCAAGGGCGTCTATGACCGTGAGGCACTCGGAGGAAGCAGCGTCCCAGAGCGAAATCATTCCTGCATCTGTAGCGGCACCGATGATAGTTTGTTCATCCCCTGCCAGTTTGACCTGCGAGGCATAGACCATTGCAACGCGATCAACCGGGTTACCAGCAAGGAGAGTGCACCGACTCTGTGCCGCTTCCGGGGTGTCGCCGATTTCTACGATTTCTACTGAACCATCATCGAGGGAAAAAGAAACAAGTGAACGACCAGTCTGTCGCGCTGGTATGACATTTGCTCGGACAACCGTCGAGGGAGAAGCTGGTTTGATGGGGAACAAGGAAGGATGAGGAATAACTTTTGATTGCATGACGGTCCCATTCGTGTAGCACACAATAATTGCAGGGGGGTCGCGTGTTCGTGCATTTGACCCACTCTTCTGTCTGGGGGTGACTGAAGGTGAGCGAGTAAAGTGGAGTTCCACCACTCCAGAGACGTTGTCCAAAGACACCAGTGGTTTGAAGACTTCGACATCCTTGTCAGAAATTGTGCAAACATGGACGGTTCCCAATACAGTGCCAAACGCGAGGAAATAGCCGCTGTTGTCCAGTGCAAGGGCAGAAATCGTTTCCGCGGAAGATGGAGCATACGATCTGATGGCCACCGGCTCTGTGTCTCTGATGCGCCAGAAGCTCACTTCGTTTTGTAGACCCACAGCGGCGACAGTACTTCCTTTCTTGCTCGCCGCTAACAGCTCCACATCCGTAGCAAACCCACGCGGCAAGGTTGAGAATACTATATGGCCCTCTAGAGTAGTTTCAGCTCCGCCGGATGTTGCCTTGTCATCTCGGTTCCGTTGAGCTTCCAGGAGCTCAGCATCCTTCAGCAGATAGAGCAACAGGGCGTAGAGAGGAAGAATCGTCAATGCCATGGGAGCAGGGAGAATTTTAAGGAGCCAAAAGACGATATCCAACGTCGATGTTGATGACCGAAGGCTTTGCTGAACACTCTGACTGACTGTACCAGCCGGCTGGAAAGCGACAATGGTAGGTACCTCTATTCGTAAATGAACCAGGGAATGTTCTTCAGGATTGAGTACTTTCCATAACCGCCAGGATGGATTTTGGGTTTCATTGAGCGGCTGTTGGGTGAATATAGGGAAAGGTGAGGAAAAGGTGGCACTAAGATCGGTATCATACACGCTTGGGCGGGTGAGGATGTAAAGCGTAGTAGTAGTTGCCAGAAGCTGGTTTGAGGTCAGAACCCAAGTCTCGAAAGATGTAGAACTTCCTCACTAGCAGAAGACTGATGTTTTTGATAGCACGGCCCTTTAGTATGACGTTAAGCTGATAAGAAAGACGTAGTTGCCAGGACGCGGGTGTTGGCGGGGGAGTGTTTTGTCGAACGTCTACTGCAACCGGGGTCAAGCTGGGGTTTTGTCTGAGAAGTTGATCCAGCTTCGCGTAGATCGTCAGGAAACGTAGTAACATGGACAGTGGGGAATTACTTACTTCCAACCGCTGAATATCAATTGAAAGCACAGCCAAGAAAAACGTGTGCGCTAAGAACCAGTGGGCGACTAGCACCACTACTGCGAACGTACAGAACTGGCTAATGGCGCCAGTAGAACACCCCGCGATTGCTCCTAGCACGCAGTTATAGCCTACGACTTTGAGAGTATTGGATAAGCCAGCACGACTTAGTCCTTCTGCTATTCTCTCTTTCACAGGGAGGGTAACGGAGGTCTTCGTGACTGCATCAACCTGTGGAAGGGAAACGTAAGGAGTGAAATCTAATAGCAACAGGATTCAAGTACCAAGTTGAACATGTTCTCTGCTCCGACGAAGATGATAACGATAGGTAACAAACTCCTGTTGACATGAGCATACAACACGCACGTCATAAAAACACGAACGTACCAGGGGACCATAGTGACTTTGAGACGCAGCAACGAGCAGACACTCAGACTGGTAATAGTACTAGCGGCGATCTCAAAGAGGGCTGTGGAGGTCAAGCCGATTCTAGTGTGGACTCCATTCATACGCTTCATGGACCTCCTGACGTACGCAAAAAATACAACATATGCAATATAAACAAACGAGGAAATGGATGAGAAACCTTGCTTCTTGGAAAGTCCATGATCGTACTAACAAATGTCAATACGTGGCGATGACAGGCAAGAAAGGCCCACTGACCTCGAGAGCGATGAGTGTCGGCTCAATCGTTTCGGTAAAGGCATCATTGCCTTGTGTGAGGTTTTTCAGGATGTCCAGCCAATTATCGTGGCTAGCTTTGTGCGAGCAGTCGGATTCAAGGAAGACAAAGGTATGCACGAGAAATTTTGCAGAGTCAATGGCCGCTGTGCTTCTCTCGGGAGTCCGTCCTGCGAGGACCATCTGAGGCGCGACGGAGATCCCGGCTGTGGAGACACCATCGTGATTTTTGAGCGTCCCCGGGATGTTTGCGTCCGACTGGAGACGCGCGTCATCGTAACCCCAAAACGCGAGCGGACTGAATACAAGACAGTCGTCTGTATCTGCTCCAAGACACAGCAATCCTTGGAACCTAACACGCTCCAATATCCGTCGTTCGAGTTGCAATGCGGACATTAATGTTTGGTTGGTCAGAGCACCAGCATCGTCGGCAGTGCTGCTGTGTATCAGGATGCGCTCCACTCGAAGGGTACGGTCTGAGCCACAACGCGCACGGATCAGCTCGTCATCAAGTATCTGAATGTTGGGTTGGCCCTGCCAGAAGTTCTGAAGGTCGGCGAGGGCATCACTACCGAAGGCGACATAGTCTGCGAGAAACGAGTCGACGACATTGGAGGTGGATGCAAGACGGGAATAAGATGTGGAAGAGTAAATGGCCAGAGCAGGGTAGGATAGCGATGTGATGACGACGGCAGACACAAGAATGAGACGGATTTGGTGAGTCGCGCAATGACTGTGAGTGTGTTAGGAAATACGCGCATGGTTCATTAAACTGGCACGCACATTCCGAGAGACCGTAATGCCGTGTCTGCAAGTGTGCGTAACCGTTGGCAAGCGATGGCAGCGGAGGTGAACAAGCCTGCAGTGTGTCGTGGCATGCGCAAAACAAGGTGTTGGTGGGCTTCTCAGGTCGCAGGGTGCATGCTATACGCTCGTCGTCGTGTTGGTCGCTTCTCCGAAGTTATTTGGTGTGAAATGACACTAGTGATCCGTGCATCACGTGCCCGCAGACTTCGA
>JBBPUG010000472.1:9773-21975 GCA_038094535.1 Tubosaeta aff. alveolata
CCTGTCATCCTGGTTGGAAGGCGCGCCCCCCATCGTGGTGGTAGTGGTGGCACGCGCCATTGCACCACCCGCATGTCGTCCTGGTTGAAGGGCGTGCCGTTGTACAGCCCCCGCCTTCCTCGTCTGGTGGGTATGCGCGTGTTGTTGTACCTCCCGCACGTCGCCCTGGCGGGTGGTAGGTGCGTCGTTGCGCGGTAGCGCCCCTCGCCATGTCGGCTTGCTTTCCCGTCGTCGTCTGGTAATGGCGGTAGGCACGTCATTGCCCTCATTGTCGTCGACGGCAGTGGTGGCGGGCGAGCCATTGCGCCACACTCGTCGTCGTCGCGTAGTCGTGGTGCGCCGTTGCGCAGCCCTCGCCCACTTTGGCGTCGTGTGGCAGTCCCTCGTCGTCGTCTTGGAGGTGGCACCCAAGCCGTTACGGTGGTGCACATGCCGTGTGTACTGCACTCATGTTGCTGCCGTCTTCGTCACGGAGGTGGAATCGTGTGCCACCCCATTGGCACACCGTCGTGCACTCATTCACCCCTCGTTGTCGTCGTGGTGGAGTGGTGGAGCGCCATTGCGCAGTCCTCGCCCTTCGTGTCCTTGCGGTGGTGGTAACGAGCGGACGTTGGGTGGGTTGCGCGCGCGCGGATGGATGGGACTGGAGTGGGTAAGGGATTGCGCACACGGTGGCCAGCACTGTGGGTTGTCATGGGTTCTCGCCGTATGTTGAACCTCCGATGGGTGGTGCCGAGTTAACATATGTTCTCCACGCTCACGTAAGCCAGCACCTAGACTCACCATGGCCGACGCCAAATCCGGGGCATACGCCTCCAAGGCGAGCGACACCGACTTTCGAAAAAAATGGGACAAGCAAGAATACACCGAACGCGCGCGGAAAAAGGACGAGGAAGAGAGAGAGCGCATGCAGGAAAACGACGCGCGCATGAAGCAAGGTGCGTGTCTCCTCCCCCGCGTCCACGCCCCGCCCTGGACGCGTCGCAGGGAAAGCCCCTCGCAAGGGGCGCAAGGAAGACCTTCCGAAGCCGACCGAGCTGATGAAGCGCCGCGAACAGTCGCTCGAACTCGACAAGAACCTCGGGAAGACGATGGTCGTCCAACACCCGGGCGGCCGCGGTCCCGGTCAGCCTGGCTTCTACTGCGAGGCGTGTAATCGGAACTACAAGGACACCACTGCGTACTTGGACCACATCAACGGCCGATCTCGTGCGTTCGATCCCATTCCTCCGTTTGTCTCCTAACGGGCGTCGTGTAGATCTTCGGAAATTGGGGCAGACGACGCGGGTGGAGCGCTCGACGATAGAGCAGGTTCGCGCGCGGATAGCCCTTTTACGAGAAAAGACAAAGGAGGCATCCGCCGCCAAATCATTTGATTTTGACACACGACTGGCAGAAGTCAAGGCCCAGGAGGCCGCGCGACGCGAAGAGAAGAAGGTGGCCAAACAAGCCCAGAGAGAACAGGCACGGATACGTCTCGCACAAGAATCCGACACACAAGTCGACAATGAAATGTCGGCTGTCATGGGATTCGGTAGATTTAGTTCGACCAAGAGATAATCCCATCACCAGTCTGTTTCTGTACTCACACCCTGTATTTCTACATTACTAACCTACAGACTGCTGTGAATCCACGATTCGTTCCACCTTGGAGGTATAGTACAGATTCACTTGATTTCCCTCCGCTGCTGCAACAGCCTACCTTTCAAGCCCTAACCAAAGTCAACGAGAATTTGGCGTCGGAAATCTCCTGTTCCTCCTCGATAATCACATCACCGCCCTTGCGTTCCTGAACATCCACTGGAACGCCTCTCACTGTCTTCTGAACAAACTCTGCATGCTCCTTGATCGCCTCGAGCAGGTCCACCCCCGACCCGTCCTCAAACTTGTAATACACCTCGACGTCGTCCGTCGCCTGCAACCCCGCCTTCTTCCTCAGCTTCTGCACCCGGTTGACCAACTCCCGCGCGAGCCACTCGCCCATGAGCTCGGGGTGCACCTGCACGTCCAGTCGGACGACCACGTCATTGTCCGTCTGTGTCGCGTACTGGCCCTCGGACGCAGGCGGCAGTTCGAGGTAGCGCTGCACCGTTAAATCGCCCGCGACGAGCTCGATCCCGTCCACAGTGAGCTTTCCACTGTCAACGTATGCCTTGACGGCATCGCTTGCGACGCCCGGGAGCGCATTCTTGACTCGCCCGAGGTCTTTGCGAAGTTTGCGGCCCAAGACGCCCCAGTCGGCGACAGCGCGGTAGCGTACGCCAGACGTGGATTCGTCCGAGGTGAAGATCACGTCACGCACGTTGAGCTCAGACTGGATGTACCGAAGGAGCGATGCTACGTCTGCAATGTACTGTGTGTCAGGGTGGAACACCAGCAGTTCTTTGAGCGGGGTCTGTTTGAAAGCGCGTCAGCTGTCGAACGTAGTAGAGGAGACAGGTAGACCTTGAGGGAGAGATTGTGTTTCTCGCGGATGTTTCTCGTGAGCTCGATGACGGCCTTCATCCGCTGTACCTGTCGCTCGATCTCGACGTCAAAGTACTCCTCTTTTACCTCTGGGAAATCCAGGAAATGGATCGAACGCGCATCTGGGATCGACGGGTCATCGGGTATGTACTCCCGCAATGTCTGATAGAGGTTCTCTGTCAAGAATGGCGTGTACGACGTCTGGCACAGGTTATTAGCACTTGACACCGCCGTGCACATGCGGCGATGCTCACCATCGTACGACACAGTGTGAATAGCGTTTCGAACAGGGTGTTCAACGCGGTAACAGTATCCTCGGTTCCGTCCTCGCCCTTGAGTCGTCGCCTATTGAACCGAATGTACCAATTCGTCAGCTCATCGACGAGGTCCAACAGGCGCGGGAGGATGCTATGAAGCCTGTACGCAGTCATCTCCTCGCGAAAGAGTAAGATGAGGGATTGGCAACGCGCGAGGATCCATCGGTCCATGACGTTGTTTGAGAGTGGCGCGTGGGGGTTGTACTTGAATGCGATCCCCGACGTCTTTTGCAAGAGACTCGCTTGACCGAGGAAGAATCGGAAGGAGTTCAGCCAGGGGAGGAGGACGCGTGAGACAACGTCGTGTACGCCCTCCTCGCGGAACCGAAGGTTGTCGCCACGAACGACCGGCGAGTTCACCAAAAACATTCTATAGGCGCAGTTTATCTCTTGAACGCCACGCGAGCATCAAGGAGACAGACCTGACAGCATCGGCGCCATACTTGTCAAACATCAAGTTCGGATCCGGGTAGTTTTTCAGACTTTTGCTCATCTTCTTGCCATCGGCGGCGAGAATGAGGCCGTGGACGATCAGGTTCTTCCACGGCGCCTTGCCAAACAAGTGCGTCGACAGTACGAGAAGCGTGTAGAACCACCCTCGGGTCTGATCCATACCCTCGCAGATGAAATCACCGGGGAACGTGTTCCGGAAGAACTCTTGGTTCTCAAACGGATAGTGGATTTGTGCGTATGGCATGCTGAGGTCCGGATCACCCTCTCTCCGACGTGTCCATGGGAGACGTGCTTACCTACCCGACTCGAACCAGCAATCAAAGACTTCTTCGACCCTCTTGAGGACGCCTTTTCCCTTTTGTGAGGGAATCGTCAGGTGGTCTATCTTGTCCCGGTGGATATCCGTGATGCCAGTTGTGCCTGTCAACCGCTCCAATTCCTCGATGGAGCCGACAGCGACGATCTAAAAATAAAGCTTTTCTCCGTGTCATCGATAAGATAGTGATGAAACGGACCTCTTCGTAGTCATCGCTCGCCCACAGGGGTAGCGGCGTCCCCCAATAACGATTCCGCGAAATGTTCCAATCGCGTGCATTGGCGAGCCAATTTCCGAAGCGGTTGTCTCCAACAGACTGAGGAACCCTGGTGGATTCGGTCCGGTGAGGTCATCATCGGTGAGGTCATTGGTTCTCACCACAGCGTTTCCTTGTTGTTGGCGACGAGCTGATCCTTGATAGGTTCCACTCTTACGAACCAAGAGGGTATCGCTCGATAAATGAGAGGTGTACCTGATCTATGAACCCAAGTTTGGCGAGACAAGGGGACAGCCTCGAAAATACACACCTCCAACAAAAGGGATATGAGTGATTGATGGTAGATTGAACGATGAGACGACCCTTTGCTTTCAGGTACTTGATAATCTCCTTGTCTGCCGCCTGGATGAGGGGTGCATCAGCAACGCGACACCTACAGACGCTCATCTCCCGACTTGCCTTGATGTGCATGCCCTCGTAATCCGTGACCGGCTTGACAAATCGACCAATGTCGTCCAGAGGACAGGGTGGCAATTCATCTGCCGACACGATACCATGCTCCCTCGCGATGCGGTGATCGTCCTCACCAAACGCTGGGGCCTGATGAACAATCCCTGTCCCATCCTGGTCGGTGACGTACGTATCTACGACGACGACAAACGCCCGATCTTCGTACTGCGCGGATGAGATTCTCTCGACGCCGATCGACACGCTCTCACTCACCTGCTCCGTAAAGTATTCGAAGAGCGGCACGTACCGCCATCCCTTGAGATCGGCGCCCTTGAACGTCGCCACCTTTTTAAATCTGGCCTTCTTCGGATCCTTGTACAACGTCCCGAGCAATTTCTCGCACAGGATGTAGTGCGCGTCCCTCTCCTCGTCGTGGATCTTGACGTACGTGAACGCGGGGTGGACGCACAGCGCCAGATTAGACGGCAACGTCCACGGCGTCGTCGTCCACGCCAACAACGCCGTCGTCGGGTCGTCCACGAGCGGAAACGCGACCGTCACCGCCGGATCGCTCACGTCCCTGTAATCCAACCCCGCCTCAAAGTTGCTCAGCGGGGTCGTGCAGCCCACCGAGTACGGCATGACCCGCGTGCCGCGGTAGACGAGGCCCTTGTGCCAGAGCTGGGCAAACACCCACCAGACGCTCTCCATGAAGGACGGGTTCAGGGTCTTGTAGTCGTTGTCAAAGTCGATCCATCGGCCGAGGCGCTCGACGGAGGTGCGCCACTCGGACGCGTAGCGCATCACGACCGCGCGGCACTCGGCGTTGTACTTGTCGATGCCGAGACGGAGGACGTCGTCGCGCCCGGTGATGCCGAGGGTTTTGTCGATCAGGTGCTCGACGGGGAGGCCGTGGGTGTCCCAGCCGAATCGGCGGGGGACGTAGTGTCCGGTGACGTGGGCGTAGCGCGTGACGATGTCCTGCAAGCGGGGGGGTGAGACGTGGGCACGGAACCGAGGAACCGAGGCGCACCTTGATAGTGCCAGCGAGGAGATGGCCATAGTGCGGCAGGCCGGTCGCAAAGGGGGGGCCGTCGAAAAAGACGTATTCAGGCTTGCCTTGGGAGAGCTTGAGGCTCGTCTGGAACGCGTCGATCTCGCGCCAGTAAGCGAGCACTTTTTCTTCTTCCTTTGGAAAGTGAAACGGTTGTGAGACTACACAGATCAGTTGGATCAGACGATCTCCTGCACGGGTTTGGACGTACTGTCGTGCTTGGGGAACGACATGATGAACGTCGATACGTCTGAATTCTGGTGACTCGACGATCTTTAGTACACGTGACCTCAAATTACTAGTATCACCGGGCCGCCCAGGCCCCGTCCAACCGGTCCAACACCCCCTGCACCTCCTTCACCGCCGCCTTGCGCTCCACCCTCGCCTCGGGCCAGTCCACCCCCGGCACGAACATCGCATCCAGCCTCAACAGTGACTGCAACAGCAGCTCCGACAAGCGCGTGTGGTCCATCTGCGTCGGCGGCGGTGGCGTGGACGGCGGGTCCGCAGGCACCACACGCAACGCACCCACGAACGCCTCCACGTCCGGCACGACCCCCTCCCGCACATGCGCCAGCTCCGCCCGAATCGCCTCGATCGTCGCCTCCTCCGTTTGCGGCGCCGACTTGGGCGTTGCCAGCTTCGGAGCGGGCGTGTCGGTAACACCGTCGTTGCCCCCGATGAGCCATACCGTGCCGCCTTCTTTCACGCCGTACGACCGCACTGTCTGGTGTGTCAGCGCCGCAGAGAACGAGGGCCGAGAAAGGGACTCACACGGCGTGTTATCGTCTTTCATCACTGCACCCTTGAACACCAGTTTGAAGGACCCCGTCTTGAGCTGGGTGTACGCCGCCAGCTCGGTGCGGAGCTGGCCCAGCGTCGTGTCGAGTGGGAGAGGGAAATGGAGCACGTCCTTGTTCCATTTGACGTGAATCATGTCGGAGAAACGTGTGCGAGCACCAGCGTAGTCTTTGGTATGACCGAAAAGAATGGTACGAACGAGTGCGAGCAGCGCACGGAAAAACAGCACGAGGCTGAGCGCGACTGTTCTACTGGATGAGAATAAACTTTGGTCAGACGATGGGATGACCTACCAGTGTTGAGTGGCGACAGTTTGATCAGTCAAAAAGTGGAGTCGTGGCCAGAAACGGAAACCATCAATTTGCCCTAATACGCACTACAAAAATTCGAACCAGCCATTGCGACAACGAACGACAACACGATGACCAACAACTAGACAACAAATGGTACCGTAGCGTGGGGGTAAGTACCAGCCGGAAATGCACTGTGTATGGAGGGGGTATCAAAACGACCTGCGTTGGTTCTGTACATGGTCATGCTCGAGAATAGAGCGCATGCGCGCGCCCAGGTGGACGAGTCGAGGAACGCTGCCACATACTACACCAGAAATGAAGCGGGTAGTCCACGACACCACCATCACCGGTCGCGAGGTGAAGAGCGTGGAGACGGCGTTCTCCTTGACAGCACGTCATCAAACTGAAACACCCTCTCGGACATATTGCTCACTCATAAACTGCCAACCCACGCTTCCCCCGTTCTCGCCATTCAATGGCGCGCGTCGCCCAACCCGCCATATCGACTTCGCGCTCAGCATCCATATTCATCCATGGATGTTTCTGTGATTCTCGTCAGTTTCCACCAAGAACACGGAATGAAAAACACTTGCAAGCAGCTCAGGATATGTTGCCCGTTCATCCGCATTCTTGATAAGGCACAGCCGTACCCAATCACGTGCTTCGGGTGACCACTTCCTCCGAGGGAGTTTTCCGTCGCCGCTGTCGTCCACACTCGATAGGTCACCATTGACCCCATCAGAGGTCTCATCGTCATCGGGAAGCCCAGGTGCCTCCCCATCAACGATGGCACTTAGTTGTGCGAAGACATTTTCATACGTTTCTGGGGGGTATGGGTACCTGAGACGGACATTTGTAAAATGGCGCGCGACGAGATAAAGAAAAGACCCACTTTCCCCTAGCGATCTCCACAATAGAGAGACCGAGTGACCACACATCCGCGCTGACGGTATATGAGTTAAAGGTATCGTCCACGTTCGACGACGGTGAGGACCCCTTGATGCGTTCAGGCTATGAATGAGATAATAGCGGCACCAAGCACATGTCAACGACGTGGAAACTATGACGACATCCACAGCAAATATGACTCACAGCCATGTAACTCTGACAGCCGACGTTGGTGCGTGCGATGCTTTTTTCTAGTTGCCCGCTGACGCCGAAATCACACAGCTTGATTTCGCCTTTGCGGTTGACGAGAACGTTGGTGGGTTTGACGTCGCGGTGCATGACACCCAAATTGTCCTTGAGGAAGGCAAGTCCTTTGGTCATTGATGACGCGATGCGTCCGAGGTGTTCATCCGCCAAGGGCGCAGGACTAGAAGTCCAGGCTGAACCTGGACTGGATAGAATACTAGGGGGGAGGGAGACATTTCCGTTTGGGAAGCAGCACAAAGAAGCAAGGGAACCGCCATCCATGTACTCCATGCAATAGTAGACACATGATTCGACGAAAAAGGCACCATAGAACTCGACAATGAAAGGGCTTATGGCACGGTGGAGAACATCGAGCTCCATAAGGATGCCGTTGAGCCGTGCGGAGTCGAGTTCTAAGCGAATTTCCTAATGGTGGGGCAAACAGCGACGGGGTGAGCAACTAAATGACGTGTAGGAGACGCAAAGAGGGTACCTTCATGGCAAGCGCAACATTTGTCGGCTTATGAAGGACCTTTTTTACGGTTCCATAGTTGCCTCTGCCGAGTTCGTGTTCGAGAACGAGCTGGTCCATGCTTATCTTGAACGAAGAGCCGTTTGAGAAATCCACGCCGGAAGCGTGGAGAACGGCCTTTCCCGCAAAGTTGAGGCGACCAGACGGGTCACTGGACAGGAAAATGAGGAGAAGGACACCAGTGGAAGCATGGGGGCATACACGATTTTGTTAAAGTTTGCAAAGGGGGTATCAAAGGTGGAGGGTGCGCGGCGACCTGGATTGGCCAAGGAGGGCCTGCCTGCGCCAAGGCCAGCGTTTACGGCGCCGATTGCGGCGTCTGGGTGTATATCGGACAACTTAAACCCGGGTCTGTTGCGTTTCGGCGGGGGAGCGCCTCGAGGGGTCGATGATGAAGGAAAAGAGTTGGGCTGGCGAACAAACGGGCGCTGTACGTCGTCTAAATTACCGGGTTGCGTGACGGAGTCACTGGAGAGTGAAGCGGAGCTGAGAGAGGCGGGCGAGCCGCGGTTGAGCATCTGCGCGGGGAGAGAGATAAAGGCGGGAGAAAGAAGGAAAGGGAATACGCACGGCCATCATCTTTGCTTGCAGAGAAGGGGGCATGGGGGCATTTCCGGGGGTGTTTGAGAGCATGCCACTAAGAGTGTTCCTCGGGAGCGAACCATGCTGCGGGTTTGGCTGTGCACGGGTGGGCTGTCTTTGAGCAGAGAGAGGAAACGGGGGCGGTCTCTGTGGTGGTTGTAGCTGAAAGTCTTGTTCAGCAGAGGGACGGTCAAAGTCGGTGTGCTGCATGACTTGAAGGAAGTGGAGAAGAAGGGTGATAATCGGGATTACCATATATACTCTTGACGGTCGCGGTCACATGTCACGATATGTCTTGGTGTACGAATTGACAAGTTGGCTCTTGAAATGATCCGTCCGAGAGAGATCGACGGGTCCGCGATACGATTAGAAAGTGACATCATATGTGGGCTGACGGGGATCAACTCCACCCTGCAGGGGAACATCCAAAGTTTGAATCTCCCCCGAGGCTGTTCATAAGTTCTTTCCGCGGACGGAACTGCCCAATCATATCTCATCGTCTCCACTATCAAGACGTAATCTTCTTCACCGTCTTTGCATCCGAGCCAATGCTCGCCAATGCCAGACGCCCGCGCCGTGCGTTCGGTCTCAACCTGCCTCCGATGCTCGGATTGACGTTGTGACCCCAACGTGTTCGTCATATGCATGTACAGCTGCGCTAATTTTTCGAGACGCGGCCCACTCGGAACGATAGCTTATCTCGGCATCCCCGATTCGAGGCCCGCTGAATGGGATCCAGCTGCTTATCCGAAGGGTTGCCCCAGGCTCGTGTGCTCGAAGAAAATCTTTTCACTGGCAGGCAGCCATCCCGGATCATACATGCTGTACACCACGCCCAACACAATTCCAAGGCTATTCCCCACACCAGCCATGCAGCCCTGGTCTCGTTTACGAGCCAAACGACAGCATCGTTCCGATCAATCCTTCTTCTCCCGCACCAAGTGACGTCAACTTGATCCCGATCCATTCTCCGAAACAGGCGGCGACCAAATCGTAAAGTCCGCGCACCTCCACCTTGCCGTCTGTCAGAGCTGAACCTTGCCTCTGATGCCTCGGAAAGACGTCACGATGTCTCTGCCAACATGCTGGCCATTTTGGAGCCGTGGCTGGCAAGGTGTGTAATGTCGGGCGGAAATTGACACACCGGTTTCGGTCCGATCCAAACTCCGCCTAACAACCTGCTGTGGCTATCGATATCGATATGTTGTGGCGGTATAACCAAATGTCCTAATACGGCCCCGGGACAATGTCATACCCATTCCCCGCTGCTCCGTCCCCCCAACACCCCCAACCGCTCCAGACGACCCAGACGATGAGAACATGCAACCCCACCGCATACGCCACGAACGCCAGTCTTGCACGCCGATGCCCAAGCACCGTCCGCGTGAACATGAGTAGCAGTCGCTCTGGGAGCGGCAGCGACGTGTACGCCTGCGTCGCTTCCTGTGACATCATCAACCGAGTGCATCCAAGCTTGTGAGAGTACCCACCCGTCCTCGAAAGGCCTCGAACGGATTGATCGTCTCCTCATACCGCTGCCTCCATTTCCCCAGCTCCACCTCGTCCTCCTCACCTTCCCATGCCCCTCTCTTGCCCACCTTCTGCGTTCTGGACGTCCCAGGCAGTGGATCCAGTTGCGATACCGACGATGACTCCCGGTAACTCTGCATGTACCGCACCTTTTCATACAACTTGAGATTATCCGATTGCAACGACTTGATCTCGGATCGTAATTCCGACATCGTCTGAAACTGCCGTCGAAGTTCCTGCCGCACACGCGGTGAGCGTTCACGCAACCATTCAAACACGAAACACACCTCTTCCAATTCGGCGTTGCGTGCCCTGAACCGGTCCCGTTGGCTCGTTACAATGGGCAATATCGACGTATCTGCGGACGACGTAAACGGAATTGGCGTGCTCCGTGTCGTGCTGCTCGACTCTCCCTTCTTGTTCCGCGCATTGTCTAAACCGAGGTCCAAGCCGAGACTCGCCAGCGCGTCGTCGATACCCACAGCGTTGTTCGCGTTAAGGTTGGTAGATCGGTTGTCGAGCGCAAGCAGATCCGTCTCAAGTTTCTCGTTGAGAGACCGCTGTTTGGAGAGCTCGCTACGGGCCGTGTCGAGCTCGGACCGAGCAGTCTTGAGTGATTCTTCGAGTGACGTGTGCAGAATCTGATGCAACGTATGAGCCCATGATGGGAGGATAGCCAAGCTACATACCCTGAATCGCGTGAGCTCTTCAAGAATACGTTTGTTCTTGCTTGCAAGCAGTACCTCGAGGCTCTTGCCATGCTGTGCATTTGCCTTGTCAGCGTTGGGATCAGGGAGATGAATACCATCCGATTCGTGAGATGACCAGTCATCCCCATCTGCATCCGACGCATCGTCGTCGAGGCCGCCGAATTCAACGTACTATTCATAGGCATGAACAACCCCTGTTTGGCAAGTGCAGCACGGCAACTGACCTTCATGATTTCCAGCTCACGCTTGATCTCATCGTAGTCGGCATATGTCGACAACTTTTGCTTGAGTGTGCCCACTTCGGCCTGCAGCTCTTCCTTTTCCCTCGCTTCTCGCTTTGCACCTTCTTCATCCAGTCTAGAGAGATGCGTCTGGGCAACCGAGAGTTGCGATTGGGTACCAAGAAGTTGGACTGTCAAATCCGCGTTGGTCGACTCAAACATCGAGAGACGCGATCGGAGGCTGGTTATCCTGCAAAAAAGGTCACTTTGAACACCTCCAGACAAGGAATTGCACACATACAACTCCGTGTTCTCGCTCTCTGCTCTCAGCGATTCGATCTCGGCACGCAATACCTCCTGTCAAGGTG
Source organism: Tubosaeta aff. alveolata (assembly GCA_038094535.1). NCBI lineage: Eukaryota > Fungi > Basidiomycota > Agaricomycetes > Boletales > Boletaceae > Tubosaeta > Tubosaeta aff. alveolata. The sequence goes on from JBBPUG010000472.1 coordinate 21,218, forward strand.
TATATGAATCCTCACAGTAGGATTCGGGTGGAAAAGTGGACGTACGTTCCTCCCCTCGACCGTCGCGACTCTGCTATTAGCCCGTTCAAGATCGGCCAGAACCATGTCTGCTTCAGCCAGCCGCGCGACGAGGTCTTGATCCGCACGCGAACTGGCATCCAACAGACGCGCCTGGTTCGTCTCATTGGACAGCCTTAGTTCACGGAGCTGCGACTTGTACAACTTGACTTGACGCGTCAAGTCCTGCTCGCTGCAACATTGTCAACAAGCGCGATCGCCACCGACCAGGGAGGGACAGACCGCTCTTCATAGTTGCGCATGCGTTCGTCATACGTGGCGTTGAGTTCGTTCTCCTTTTGCGACACCTTGTCAGCAAGCAACTCCTCCATCTGTCCCCGCTGGATCAGCGCCGGCGCTATACGTGCCAACGCATAACAAACTCACCTTGCTTTCCAACGTTTCCACCCTCTTCTTCGCACCCTCTAGTGAGCCAGTTTCCCTTCTCAGCTCCGTGTTCTCCCCTCTGAGCTTCGCAACCTCGGTCTTGAGCGCGCCTACCTCGGCCGTCAACGACGCATTCGTCTCAGACGTGATCGTCTGCTCTACGACGGCTTCGAGGAGGGGGTATGGGTCCGGAGCTTCCGCCAGGACCTTGTACACGCTCAGAAAGGCCGACTCGGCCACCTTGGAGCGTTTGGTGAGGTTGTCTATTTCCTGTTGGTAGGCTAGCACCGCGCCGCGTCAACGAGCGCACCGCG